>CM076570.1:1065500825-1065528783 GCA_034641835.2 Pinus albicaulis
TATTTTTTGCTTGACTGTTTCTGAGGTAGTTTTCTTCACTATTCTGTCTTTTAACTGCTATATCAAATCTGTAAAATTCTGCCATTGTTCTGCATCTGGTATTTTTATATTTTTAAGCTTCCTAAAGTTCTCATTAGCATCTGTATACTTGGCAAAATTTGGCTTGAAAACAAAAAGATGCTTGATCTCATTTTGAAGAAAAAACAAGTCTTCAATATACTAAATAATAACCTTTCCTTTGGGAGAGCCCTGTGGCAGTGGCTTGTGGATTTTTTCTTTTGCATAATCCCTTATCTTCTTGTCATAATATTTTTGGTTCATCAACTTCTCATTGAAGACATGGATATCTAGAATACCAGCTTGTCTTAGCATAGTGTATTTTTTTAAGAACTTTGTTATTGAAATATTCATAGCATCACACTTTTCCTCTAAAGTGTTCATCAAATTTCTCTTTGCCAAAACCTTCCTGATTTGCAAAATGGTCTCTGTCCTATCCTGTACCTATAATTCCTCTAGCTCTGTTCTATTTTTACTATTCAAAAAAGTGATTAGCTTCAATGCTTGTGCTGGTTTATTTGCTAGTTCTTATTTCGTCTTTTGAATTTCAACTTGGGCTGCTAAGAGAAAGTCTCTCTGTTCGTAGATAATTTGAATTGATGGCCATTGGAGATGTATGGCATCAATTATGTTGGTCCAAAGGTAATTTCTTATGTAAGAAATTTGTTTAGTGAAACTCAAGTCTTTTTGAAGGCTTCTGATTTGTTCTTCAAGTCTTATAGCCCTTTGCTCATGACTTTTGGCATTAATTAATGCTGTTTCTTTTTGAATTCAAGACTCTGGACCATTTTCTTCAAACTATTTATCTCATTTGTTTTCAATGTCATTTCTTCCATAGACTTTATTATCTGTCCTGCATCATCTATATGTTGTACTTGTGTGATTGAAGGATCTGTGGCTGATGTGCTGGCTAAATGCACTAGCACTACAGTTGCCAATGACTCTTTCGGTGTGAATTTGTCTCCCAAAGTAGAGGCCACATCAGTGGTAATTATTGGTATGACTGTGGGAATAGTTGGAGCATCAGTTTCTTTTACATTCTCTTTCTCTTTCACAATTTGATCTAATTGTGTTTCCATTTCTTTTATTTGAGCAGTTAGTTTGATAATCTATTGCATCATGTCATCCCTTTTTGTCCGTTCTTGAAGAATTTCCTTAGTTTGAGGGTGCTCACTTTGAGGAAGCTTCAGCTGTTTCCTCAACACAGAAATGTCCTCATTTTTATTTTTAATTAATAACTGCTGCAGGAATATCATAAGGATCAACTCCCATCTGAAAAAATAATTCTTCTAAGGATTTTATCCTTAGATCTTTGGCATAAAGGGATTCCTTATCAAGCTTCATCTAGTCTTGCATGTTTAAGACTGTATTTTGCAGTTTTGTAACACTCATGGCCTTTGTCACAACTATTGAATATAGCATCTCTGAGTTTTTCCTGGGAAATTCTATCTGGTCAAGTTCATGCATGGCTTCAGCATCTATTTCAAACTCTGTCTTCTTGTAATCTGCCACTTTTTTTGGAGTTGGAGTATAGGGCAGTAAAAATGACATGATCATTTTGTCTGTTGCATAATGAAAGGCACTAAGTAGCCTGTTCTGATTTCCTGGCTTCTGCTTAAGAAACTGAGAGTAAATCTCACTTTTGATTTCTTCATTCTTTTGTTTAATTTGTTTGTACCTTTCTTTGATGTCTAGGTATTTTTCCTCAGCTGTTTGTGAGGAAGAAGCCTCCACATTTTTCTATCTTTCAATCATTTGAGTATCTTGTTCTTTGGCTGCTGCATGTTCCTTCTCAATCTCTATTAAAGTCTCATTAACTATCACAGTGGCCTCATCATTGTTTACTTCTGGTTCATTGATATCTTCAATTTCAATGACTTTTTCCTTTTCAATAGTAGTGATTTTGGGCCTTTTGTTGTAGACGAGCTTAAATTTATTCTCTGCAGTAGTCTTTGCTGTATAAGTTCCCTCATCTCTGCTTCTTTTGTTTTATGATTTTGGTTGTTTTGCAGGTACCATGACAAGTGTGGTATCCATTTTTCCTATTGGCTGTGCATTGGTAGTTGTATCTATCAAAGTTCTTTCTATCCATTCTCTCTGATTTGTAAATTTTTCAATATCTGGCTTGGGTTCATGTATGAATGGAGGCAATTTGCATTTGACCCTTATACTGCTGAGAAGACATTGATGGTCATAGTTCCAAGGGAAGCTTTCCTGAAACTTTAAATATGATAATATTCTGGCTATTTCTTTTTCAGCATCCTTGTTATTTACAATAAAAGGACCAATCTAATTTTTCAACTTGAACTGAGTTTTCTTTTAAGAGACCATGACATTGATGGCATTAGAATTCAAAACCTGTCTTAAGTATTTTAATGCAAAGAATCTGATATTCAAATACTTATGCAGTTTATAAGGCAGTAGATTTGATCCAAAAATCCTCAATTCTGTGTGCTATTTATACAAATACCAATCTCCCATCTTGCATTGTTCTGACAATTGTAATATTTTCTTCATTTCCTCACTTATCCTAGGTTGTTTTGCCTTGTATAACAAATTCATGGCTGGATGTAGGAATAGGTCTGAAAATTTTGAAAAACTAAACTCATTTTCTTCTTTTCTCAGCAAAGATGTCTAATAGATAATGGATAGAGGCTGGCCCTCTAAGTCCATTTTTTGTAATGTTATTGGAAAATTATCAGCTTGAGAAAAAAAAACAAGTGGAACAAGTAGGAAGAGTATCTGAATACCCCTTCAGTGGGCAACTTGGTCAATTGGTGATGGATAGAATCAGCTATAAACCTGGCATAGTCAAAAATCATAGCATGAGGCTGACCGAGAGATAAAGTAGATAAAAAAACAAGAATGGATTCATCAGTGAATCTAGCAGTGAAGTAGCCAAGTATGAAAGATAACATTGAAACTACATGCCTAGAACCCTCAGGAAACTTGGAAGTGGAGTAAGGAGGATTTAGTTTGGGAATATCCACATGACTAGGCATAAAATTCTGGAAAATCATAAACCTCTTAGGGAAATCTAATCCCAAATAGAACTAAGTTAATGTTTCAATGGATAAAGGGGTTGCCTTAAGGTCAAACTGTAGTTGCAACATTTCATTTATAGACTATGCAGTGATAGAAAATAGAATCTCCCTATTAGCATTTACAATTGCTCTTTGGTCTGGAACATAGTACTTTCGGCACAATCTCACAAGGTCTTGATCAGGATGTGTTACTGGGACTACATATTTGGGTAAATTTGTCTCCCAGATAGGCATTTCATCATTATCTAGGAATTTATCATAACACCAATTGTGAACCTCTAATACATTGAATTCTACCACAGGGTTTGCAATTTTATAATCCATATCAGTCAAGGGGATGGTTTCTACACTAGGAAGTGGTGGCTAAAGAGGATTGACAAACATATTGGTTTTTGGAGTGAGTGTAGGAGTGGATTTTATGACTTTGGATGCTTCTGACTTAGGAGGCTTGGATCCTAAAGGTTTGACAGGCCTAGACCCCCGAGCTTTGGGTGTCATTTGTTTCTTAGTCATTTTTAAATAACTAAAGCAAGTTTAAACAGTTTGCAATAGTTGAATTTCCTTGACAGAGGGTAATTGCGCAATTTATAGACAAATATGATCTCAGTGGGTGTTTCAGTGCTCAATCAAGAATCTGAGATGGGTAAAACTGGTATAAGATAGAAAACACGAGTTTTATGAATGATTTCAGACTGTAAAAATGACTTTTCAATAGGTCTTTGGGCTTTGAAATCTTTCCTGCTCCTTAAATTGACTTTCAGAGGTTTTAAAGTGAGGAATTTGGCTTAAAAAAGAGGTTTTCTACAAACAACAATTTTTGGGGAAATTTTGCGAGGGTTTGTCCTATTTTTGGTACTTTCTGGGCAAATTCTATGGACAATTTCTCTAAAATCAAGCTTGGTTTTACTTATAAATGGATTTAACTTTGAATTTGCAAGTTGGATTTGATGAAAAATACCTTAGCTGCAGGTATTTTGACGGACGAAAGGGTTTTCATATGCTTCTGCATTTGAATTTGACCTCTGTTTCATCTGGTCGAAGTTGAGCAAGTCTATTTTGAACTTCAAACAGGGAATTTGGCAGTTAAAATGGGATCTGAATGGAAATTTTAGGCTTGAAACACAGTCGGGGGAGATTTAATATAGTTGGGAAATGTAGAAATAGTCAGGCGTGGTTTTAGCAATCTGAATGCACAAATAACGTTAATAAGTCTCATAACAAAGGTTTTAACCTTTGCTACAAACCTTTAAAAACACAATAACTGTGGGTCAAATCATCGGCGGGAAGTTATTTATGTTTTCGAATGCGAAAACAAGAAGTGGTTTTCTCATTGGATTTGGATGGTAAGCTGTATTGATCAAAATGAACGTGACACAATCAGATTCCGCCATGTCGTCGGGGGAGGCAATGGAAAAACTATCCATTTTGCGTCTGTTTGGGTGGTGGGAAGTCGATTGATTTGTGAGCGTGAATCAAGTCTAGAGCCATCAGATCATCAGAGAAAGAGCGAAGGGCCGAGATTGATTTAAAAGTTGCGGTCGAAAGGTTGGGTGGGACCAGTTTATGTTATGTCCTGGGAAATGGATTAATCAATGTAATAAAACTTTATAAAATATGATTTATAACCAAATTTTCTTTTACAAAAGGGTGATGTATATGCAGGTTATGGAATATTATATAGTTATAATAAAGGTTTAGATGTAGGATATGGGCGCGTGAGGTGGGAATGAAGATTTAACCATGAATTAACTTATTATATAAATGGGCCTCCGAAGGAAATAATAAAATAATAACTTAACCAATAAAATAATATTTATGAATTTTCAATTCACCTTTTGCACCACAATCCATGTAACCATAGTTAAATTCAATTTAAAAGTTGTACCAAAATAAAATTAATAAAAAATTGTATTGATGTGACTATAAATAAGAATGAGTTTTTCAAGAAAAAATCATTATCATTGAAAAACTAATGCATTTGTCATGTTAAACACCATGTTAAGAACACACATGGTGTATGAGAAGGATGAACACACACACACAATGAAGGATAAGCGTGAGGCTTTCTTATTTTCCATTATACAAAGATGTACATTTATAGTACAATGGTGTGACTCTTGGTTTCATATTCCAAGGTCAGTTGGACTCCATTGTGACTTTTCGCATTCCACACCTACCCATGTAGGATTAGGTGTTCCAACATCCCCCCTTAATCCGAAGGGGTATGTGTGAGTCCAAGAAGAGAGATGTATGGTAACCGCAAAGTAAGCATGGCAAGACTTGGGCTGAATCAACTCTCCGAAATGTTGGAAAAAGAGGTGGCTTTAGGGATGACCACAAATGACCGGAACGCAAAACTTAAGGTGCCTCCTGAACTCTTCCAAAACTAGCAAGAAGCTGAAAGCTTATGCTAGAGGAATTGTCCCTCATAAAAAAGGAAGACCTTCAACCTAAAAGAAGGGAGGTATACTACCTATGATGGTTTTAGGATTACCAACAACACTGGAATGCTTGAAGCATTTCCTGGAACTCAACCAAAACTGGCAAGAAGCTGAAGGCTTTTGCTAGAGGAAGTGTCCCTCATATATGAAAGGGAGACCTTCAACCTAAAATAAGGGAGGTCTACAACCTGTGATGGTTTAAGGCTATCCACCAACCAAAGATGATGGTTTAAGGTTGTCCACCAACCAAAGGCATGCTCATGGGCATCTGTGTCTCTGGCTACATCTCTGAATCTGGAATGACGAATTGTGGCTCAAAGCTCGCTTGAACTTGCTGGCTACAACTCGAACATGGAATGAGAGATTGTGGCTCAGGCTCGCTTGATCTGTCGTCGAAGCTTGTACATGACCACCATTTTCCCCCCTGTTAGGGACAAGGTGAGATGATGGAAAAAACTCAACTGCAAGTTTGCTCAATATTCGTGAACAAGTTCTGACATGTGTCTTAAACATATTCTTGGCTGTTGATGCCCATTGCCAAGAAGCGATCCATCCAAGATGAATCTTGGTTCTTGCAGGAGGCTTGTTTGTGAAGCATCTGTCTGAAGAATGGGTGTGCCGACCATAGTGCTTGCATGGATGAAGATCAAAACAGTGATCTTTCAGTGGCCAACCCGATCGCGTGTTGGCATTTCTCAATCTATTGTGGAAGTGGAGTACATCCGGGGACAATGGCAGTGAACCGTCATACAAGAACTGCAGACTCGGAAGATGATGGGTTTGTGTAGTCCCAAATATGAAAGGACACATCCTTGTCATATCCAAGCACCGAACTGGTAGCCAGGACAAGCTCTTCCCAAGGTCCGATGATGGGCTTGAGAAGTGCACGCCGAACCGCCGCATCTGCATGTACATCCGCTCTAGTACAAGGCACTTGCTCTAGTGCAAGGATCTGAATGTGAGTCAATTGAAACTTTGTTAACTTGCTTCTGATGGGAGTCTTTCACAATGTTCTGAACAGAAACAGGTTCAGAATGGTGACTCTTTTGTTGAAGTTCATCTCGCTGGAGCTGAGATTCCAACTGCAAAAACTCAATATTTTCTTGTGCATCTTGTAAACAAATCTGAGTATTACAAAGAGCATTCTTGCTCATTTTTATCACATCATCAACATTTGAATGAATGAGGTTACTCAACAACTCTAATGCCTCATTGATTTTATCCATTTCAACAACTTAGGCTCAAAAATAAAGGGTGTCGGCTTCAACCGAAAATGCACCCGTTTATAATGTGATTCAACAACAAATACAAATGATTCCAAAGAATTTCCAACTATGGAAATCTCAAAGTACAAAATCTGCTCCTCAAATGATGGAGGGAAATCAACAATTTTCCAACTCAAATACACTTCAAGTCTTGAATGAAGATGCAAATCAATGTCAGTTCAATACAATACTTCTGCAAATTTTGTTTGAATGTGCAGCAAAAACAATATACAAGAGGCCTTTAAGGCAGCTGAATTCTCTTCTTCAAATAGTTGTTTTAGAATGATGGCAAACTTGTCTTCAAATGTCAATTTCTTCAAAAAATCACCCTCTTTTATGTAGTCCATCTTTTTTTCATATGCCATTTCCTTCATTTCTGTTGTTCATATCTCTTCCTTTCTCTCTCTGCTGTTTTTTTTTTTTAATTAATTAAAAAATAGATTAATTAAAAATGAAAATGATGGGAAATTAATTAAAAAATGGGGAAATGGATTATAATAAAAATGAAAGGGAATTAATTAAAAAAAAAAGGGGCTTTTTCTTTTTTTTCTTTTTTTATTAATAAAAAATTAAAATGAAAAAGGGGGAATGAATTTAAAAGGGAGGGGATTAAATTTAAAAGAGAGAGGAACAAATTAAAATGGAGGGGGGAGATTTTAATTTTAAAAAATGTGAGGGGTAAAAATGACTTTAAAGAGGGGGAGTGGGACGTATTATATGGGATTAAAAAAAAAAAAGGGGTATAGAGTGGGAGCGATAAGGGTGCAAGCCGAGGAGTGTTGTAGTGGATTGTTGGAGTGATAAGGAGGGCCATAAGGCGGAGTGCGGGTGGATAGGGAGCGCGTGAGGCCGTGAGAGATAGGCGCAGGCGCAATGGGAATGTAGCTTAGGAGAGAATGTGCGTTGAAATCTGTGGGGAGAGGGGATGTAGCTTAAGAGATAGCGTGATGCAGAGTTTTGAGTTGGATAGTGAGCGCAGGAAGTGTAGAGCGGTGGGTTGCAGAGGTAAAGGGGGGGGCCGAAAGGCCAAGATACAAAGAATTTTTTTTATTTATTTATTATTTTTTTAATGTAAAAACAGCAGAGTAGCGAAAGAGCAGAGTATTTTTTTCTTCTAGCAGCAGATATTGGATAAATGCAGAATTTTCCAGAAATTTCAGTAGTAAAACCCAGAGATTTTAAAACAGCAGCATAATTTTTTTTTTCAAATATACAAAAATCTACTCCACTTCAGAATTTAACAGTATTCAGAAATATTTTCCATTAAAAAACCCAGAAACTTGCAAAGATTTTTCAATGAAAAACTCAGAAATTTTACTTTCAGAATCCACTTTAAACAGTACTTTCCAGCAGCTCTTTAAAACACAGAAATTTAATAGGCTTAAATTGCAGGAAGCAATCAGAATGAAAACCTTCAGATGCGCAGTGCTGTTTTTTTTTCAAAACCAATGCCAGAATGCTGCTTCTTCTCAATGCAAATTTCTGAACGCTGCAAAATCACTGCTGCAAAAACTCTGAGTGATGCAAAAATGCCAAGAATTTTTGCAGATATGCACAGGCCATAAACACAAATGGCTCACTCAATTTGGAGCAGGGCCAGCAATCACCCGTTCTGATACCATGTTAAACACCATGTTAAAACACACACATGGTGTATGAGAAGGATAAACACACACACAAGAGACTCAACACATAATGAAAGATAAGTGTGAGGCTTTCTTATTTTCCATTATACAAAGATGTACATTTATAGTACAATGGTGTGACTCTTGGTTTCATATTCCAAGGTCACTTGGACTCCATTGTGACTTTTCGCATTCCACACCTACCCATGTAGGATTAGGTGTTCCAACATGTCCTTTATAATTAAATAACTTAAAATAAAATATAAATATAAATTTATAAATTATTAATTATATTATATGTTATTAATTAAAATATATATTATTTAAATTGTATAATAACATGTAATTAATATACTATATAAATATAATATAATATAATATAATAAATATATATGGATATGCATTGTTTCTTTCAAGAAATATGAAATGACAATAATATATTTTTATTCAAAAAGTGTGAAATGGCATTTATTATGAGTACTTTACTTTGATTTTAAAATACTTAGAACACTACCATGGTTAACCATAAGTTTTTATCCACCATTGAGAAAGTGACAAGTAAGTACCTTTAACTCAAGCAATGCCACCTCAACCATTAGGGATTATGTCATCTCCTAAAATGTGATTGGTTCTCATAAAGTGAATTTTGATTGTACATTTTCCTTAGGAGGCCCATTTTAGACCTCAAAATTCCCGTGACGCATTTGGACTTGCACACTTTCATGTTTTATTTCTTTTTCTTTTAGGGTCTATAGTTTTTTCTAAGTCATTTGATTTTTCTTTTAGGAAATTTTCCCTCTTTTTGATTTTTTATTTTTTTATTTTTTACACAATATGGAAAAACAACTTGCAGAAGGCAAAGTATGTATATATTTACAAGACTATCATTAGTGAATTCCAAATTATGAATCCTATACTTATAGGACCCTAACAGGTTCTTCCATGACAACTTAAATGGAGAGGGAGCTAGTAGGCATTGCTAGAATGGAAAGGTGGTAGGGAGAGCCTCTGCCTCGTTCGTGGCAGCATTGCATTCGGTTCCTTCTGAGAATTGCCTCCACCGGATGGGGGGACTGCTAGTCTGGAGCAAAACGCTCATAGTGAGACAAAGGAGGAGCAAAGCAGCGAACGAAGCTATGATAGAGGAGGGCAAAAAAGAATGAGAAGCGGATGCATAGATTGGAATAAACATGGGTGCCATGAGCCATAAATGGCTAGGAGACAAGTTGGAGGGCAAAGCTCGAGAGAAGGACGCAAATGCATAAGGTGTTGGCGTCCTCACACGAGAGGCAAATACGGCTAGATAAAGTACGGCTAGATAAAGAGGCCATGTGCCCCGCAACGTGAGCCCAAGTGGCAACCCGAATCAATCAAGTTGAACACCCACATTCAAAGTAGTATCGCCATGATTATCAACAAAACACAAAACATTTTTCTCACACGCGACTCATGAAACATTTGAATTTATCTCCATTACAATACACTATCATTAAAGATATTCGATAAAAATATGCATGCATCCACCAAAAGACGATAAAAACATAGCAAGAACCATCGGGACAAAGTCTTTGTCATCATCCACAATTGTCTCACATGTTTAGTGTAAATTATATAAAAAGACTACATCGACCAAAACAGAGCATCGAGTCGCAGCCAGGGATGAAATTTGATAGGCAAAATGCCTGTCATAGACCATTTTGACCGTATTGAACTTCCACACTTTTTCAATGGCCGTTTTTCTTGATGGGTTTAGAATAGTAGAAAATATATTTTTTATGGTAAATATTTTTCCGAAAATGTTATAAGTGCCTACTCGGCAAGTACTTTACCTACTGCATAAAATTCGGCCTCTGGTCATTGTTGCGAACTTGGCATCTAGTGTCCGCCTTGTTGGCAACTTGCCATCTCAGTCTATGATATAAATGATGAACGCGGTTACTATGTCGTTTCCTTCACAAAGTCAAATATTATTCTAAGCTTTATTGCGATGTGGCATGAACGATAATGAAAAAAATTATGTTTTGTTTTATTTACGCACATTCTTTGCATGAATGATATGGCATAATGGCATGGAAGAGATGCTCTGAATCCATACATGACATCCTTGTGAGGCTTCGCTTGTACAATGTGGTCCATCTTTCTATTTCCAATTTACACTTAACTTTAAAAAGTTGTGCCAAGTTGCAAAATTAAGTCAGAGTGATAAAAATTCATTGGATCTTCCAACTTTTTAATATATTTTTCATCATTTAGAAAATAAAGTGATTATGAATTTTCGAAACTTTTAATCACTATAAATTATCTCATATCAAGATTTTGAAAATATATAAATTTAGAGTTTTCATGAAAATTAGATAAGTATATGTTCAAGATAACGACACGTCATAATTTTTTTTTATCTTTTGGTAGAGTGATTGAGGATTAATGCAAATACAATATATAAACGTATGCAGTTGGTGTGGCTTAGGTTTTTAATTATTTTAAATGTTTTTTTTATGTGTCTAGGAAGATAAAAGAAGAAAAAGATAACAATGTTATTTATGGAAGATAAGAAATATAATGATTATATAAAAAAATTATATGAATGATGAGTGAATTGGGTTGGAATGGTTTAAAAATAATAATAAGGTGATAGTTGTAGAATATTGTTTTATAAAAGATAACAAAACTTGTCTTTTTTTCTTTACCTACAAATTGAATAATTCAATCAATTTGTTTTTAGTTACATAGCTGAAAAAACAATTGTCTCTAGTTACATCTTTGAAATAAAAATAAAATAAATTTGAATGTGGTTGTGTATAACTCTTAATTTTACTATATAAAAAATTTAAAAAAAAATTATTATGAAAATTGTTGAGATCTTTTTATAAAAAGTTGTTTTTATTTATGTTGATAGATATTTTTTATGGAAAATTCTTATATTTATCTATGTTTTAATCTAAATCTTTATCTAATTGATGTAAATGAAAAACATTGATATATTCTAGTTATCTCCTATTGGAGTTATCAATATTTACCTTTTTACATTTACCTAATACAATAATGAAATCACCACACAAATTATCAAATAATATGCATTCAATCTTATTAATATGGGCGTATATCTTATTATCCAAAGCAATGCTAAAATATGTATGGTAAAATGTATATTTTATCTTTAGAACCAATAGTATATATTAGATTATGTAAACCATAACATAAATCATATTAATTAATCTACTTTTGAGTTTTTAGTCATAACATTCAATAGTTATTGTGTTAGTCATCTTATATGTCCGGTAAGCTCTCTATAGACATATGTCATATATAGAAATGAAATGAGGGTCAAGGAATTTGATTTTAGGTTCCAAAGATTTTATTGTGAGTGTTTCATGCAATTTCAAACTAGGATTCAAGATTTAATAAGCCAATTGTGTGTTATATTAATTTGTTTTTTATGTGAATTTTTTTAACATATTATTGAAAGATAATTTTTTAATTAAAATTTTATTAGTGAAGAGTTAATTTATTATGAAAAGAAAAAAAATTTAAACATAACATTTCTTGACGATCAGCGTAAAGACCCAAAACAACAAAAGAAATTGCAATTCAAATTCCAACCCTAGTCGCAACTTCTACCAACAATATGCACCAACGACGTCCACGTCTAGACAATGACCGCTACCTACGGCCCACTCGCTTTGCATATTTAGACACACTCGTTATCAGAACCGTGTCATAAATATTGTTCGATGGTCGCATAACTTAACAAACGACACTACAATCAAATGACTCAAGATGGTGGATTAATATTTTAATAATTGTTGTTTCATACACCATTATTAATATATGGTTATTAATAATTATATCTGATAATTTTAAAATTGCTATATAAAATATTGTTAAAAAATAATTATATATAAGATTGTTAAAATTTTATTACTTTTAATTAAGTGTAAGGGTAGTTTATATTGGAATTGGGCTTGAGGAATTTTAAATTTTTAAATTATTAATGGCCAAGATTAAATAATACAAGAATATTCTTTATCTAACACATAATGCAAAGAATATCAATGCGTTTTCAATTTCTTTAGTGAGTAGGCCTAATGGTTAAGACCATGTGTTTCTTCCTAAGCGGTAGAGGTTCAAAACGAGAGAGGGTAGAATATGTATGCCTTTATACACTTAGTAGTCAAATGGGAGGTGGACAAGGGGGGTAGAGTATGTATGCCTTCATAGACTTAGCAGTCAAATGGTTCCGTAGAGGTGGGGGTAGAATATGTATGCTTTTATAGACGTAGCAGTCAAATGGCCATGCGAAGGTGGACAAGGGGTATAGTATGTATGCCTTCATAGACTTAGCAGTCAAATGGCTACGTGGAGGTGGGGGTAGAATATGTATGGCTTTATAGACTTAACAGTCAAATGGTTGCGCGGAGGTGGACAAGGGGGGTAGAGTATGTATGCCTTCATAGACTTAGCAGTCAAATGGAGGTGGACAAAGGGGGTAGAGTATGTATTCCTTCATAGACTTAGCAGTCAAATAGAGGTGGACAAGAGGGGTAGAGTATGTATGCCTTCATAGACATAGTAGTCAAATGGAGGCGGACAAGGGGGATAAAGTATGTATGTCTTCATAAACTTAGTAGTCAAATGGCTGCGCGAAGGTGAGCCCCTTGTCCGAGAAACAAGACAATCTCATATACCAATTTAATGTCTTGGCCATGACCTTAAAATTGAAACTTGCCACATAAATAAAAAATCTCATATACCAACTTTATGTTTGATTCGACTATAACTTTAAAATTTGAAATAATAATAAATTTATTGTTATCTTTAATTTATTAAAATAAAATTAATAAGATAATAATAATAAGTTTGTTGTTATCTTTAATTTATTAAAATATAATTTTAAAAAATCACTAAGTTTGTTGTACTCATACGACCTAGCCAGATTTGAAGAAATAACTGCTTCGTTAAGCGGAGGATTTGTTTTGATTTGGTGTCCATTTGGGGTTTTTATTTCTATAGTTTTTTTCAGTTCACATTAGAATTTGGATGGCCGAACCTTGGGAAGGTGAATATGGAGATTTCTAGATTATTATAGAATTTGTTAGGAATTTTTGAAAATATAAGTTATAGTTGTTAAATTTTAAAAATTTTTGATGATAAAGGTTTTTTTTTATTTTTTTTTGGTTGAATCTATTTCCACCATAACGATAATGATTAAAATATTTTTTACCACTCCAATATCCTAACTTTTTCCAAATTCTAGAAAAACAAAAGAAAAAACAAAACTGTGGAGAGGTCTGTGGCAAAATTATTATTATGGACGGTTGTTGTGATATTGATCGTGTATTTGTTCATGAGATATAATTCTCCTGTAGAGAGTAGAAGGCTTCTCAGCACACCACAGTGGAGTGGACATTATTGGGAAAAACGCGTGAGGTATTCGTGCCGCGTAAAGGCGAAGAAAAGGATCGTGGTTCTGGTCACGGGCGCGGCCGGGTTCGTCGACAGTCATCTGTCCCTAGCCTTGAAGAGAAGAGTGGATGGGATTTTAGGGTTAGATAATCTCAATGACTGTTATGATCAATCTCTCAAGAGAGCTCGCTAGGGTTTTCTGGAGAATCCAGGATGTTTCAGGGTTTTTTTTGTGGTATTAACGATTCTCCGCGTACAAACCTTATCCAATTTTTTTCTTTTGCCAGCAGAAAAAAAAATCTGATTCCTGATTCTTCCTCTCACATGGTTCGTATGATGCAAGGTAAGTGATGTGTGAGTGTCGATGGTCATGCTTGCGAATAGAGAAGTGATGTGCTTTATGGGAAATATCAACTCCGTTGTTGTGGTGATCGCTATTGTATTGTATTGTTTTGTTGGGGTGGTTTATTAATCTTATATTATTGTGATTGGAAAATCTGGTTAAACATGAAAAGAACATCATGCATATTTATATTAATAATTATAATATTTAGATTAATTAGTTGTATTTTAGGGGAATGATTGTTATTATTTTAATAACTAGCTTATATTTATTATATTTATTTTAACTCTCAGAACTATCAAAAGTCTAGACTGATAATGGTCAGATGAGCTAGGATAATGGAGTAGTAAAAGTTCTGGGAATGAATTCGATTATCCACTCGTAAGGTCAAGAATTATAATGTGTTACTATTGCTAAAATATATTCAGCCTTCTTTCCGTGACCCATGCAGCGTCATGAAGTCCTATTTCATAGCCTTTGTTTATTTCAAGCATACATGCAAGTTTAGTTCAGTTGAGCAATGGAAATTGCATTATTATTTTTAAAATTGCTTGCTGCATTGTTTGAGGAATATGGCAAGTTTTCTCACCTCTCTTTGGGCCTTTGTTTGGTATATCTGACTAAATTATGGGAAAATTGGGGCTTCTGTTGTCAGCACGATTACCTTGTCTGGATTAGGCAGGGAAACATCTTTCAAAGCCCACGTTCGCTAATATGTGAAACCATAGGGGAAACTCAATGTAGTTCTAGTGAATATTTCGTTTACACTCTTTGGCTACATCATAGATATATCTTGAAAAACAGGCGTAGTCATCATGGTATCTGTTATGGGGAAATAAAAGGTCGATGTCATACAACGCATCCTGTCTTTCCAATTTCGTATGTTCTAGGTAGGATAGTGATTCAACTATGTCTGTGTCTCTATCTCCAACAACCTAATTGTATAAACCACTTCATCAATAATCATAGGCAATGGAATTATAACCATAATTCTATGAAGCATAAGCCATAGGAAGATTTACTCTTGTAAATGCATAGTTTAACTATTATACCCCTGTCCTCCCATCATACAGGCTTACAGATTGTATACACAGATTTTCATCAGAGAATCCAGGAAGCAACTATGGTAAAGAGGCAAATGAAGAAGAGTAAGGTCAAAACCCAGGATAAAGGAAAGAAGAAGATGGTAAAAGCTACAACAGAGACCGGTAAAAGAGGTAGGAAGACTAAGCAAGAGGTGTTACAGAATATATCTCAATCTTATTCTCTCGAAAACCCTCCACAAATCAGAAATACAATCCAGGGATGGGAAAAGGAAAGCCACAATAATGAAGAAGATAATGAGGTAGAGGAGGAAATTATGGATTTCATTACTGATTCAGGAAATACAAGAGGTTGTCTGTCACTGTTTAATCAAACTATTCATACATACTAGATAATGAAATGTTTCTTGGCCAAAGCATTGCAAAGTCTTCATCCAAGGCAAGGGAATGTAGCTCCGTCAGTTATTGAGCATTTTTCAGGATATCACCATACAACTCCAGCAAATCAAGGTGTCACAATACTAAATGACAGCTCGAATAGGTCGAATTGAGAAGCAGATTCAACAAATGAAGCAAGTGGACATGCCTGATTCCACTGCTAAGGATCCAACACAGATAGACTCTTCAGATGGGTAGTTTCTCATATTATTTTTTATGAATTTTGCAGATAGTGCTTATGTTTTTAATTATCACTTACTTAATGTTTTAAACAGTCAACTGGCTGTTGTGGCAAGTAGGAGAAAGAAACAATTTCAATTTTGGATGGCTTACAATGCGTTAAGGTGGCCAACAGACCTGGTTTCCTATGGGCAGGTTGAGGCCACCAACTCTGTATATGATGCAATCTGCTTTTTATGATAATAGAAAATAGTAAGTACCTACCAAATTCACAAAGAAAAAAAGATTCTAGACTGATCAAATCTCGAGGTATAAACCTCTTTTTTGAGTGGAAAATTTGATAAAATATTTGCATCTCTAGAGATTTGATCCCTCTAGACGCTTGACAGATCTGGGGTTAAGATGGATCTAGGTTGGTTTCACTGTGTACAGCCATAAAAAATTTGTCGAACACATAATTATTTGGATCATTTTAAATATGCTAAATATGTCTAAGATTAATTTGGTCAATTTAATTTTAAATTTTCTTAGTTACCTAAATTTGTTGATATGAGAGAGACTCTTAGTAACTTGAATAATGGAAAATAATGAAATAAAACTTTTAAGTGAAAAATGACAATGTAACAATATTCAATGATAGAAAATATGAATAATACAAATATAGTCAATTACAAACAATTTTCATTGCAATCAATCTAAAACTATTTTCTTCTACTTTTCTTAGTGTGACACCTATTAGTTATTTTCTATTACTGCATTTGGATGCAAAATGGTTAATAATAAGAATGTAACCAATTACAAATAGTTTACGATTTCAGGAAGAAGGCATTTTGGGTTAGTGAATATTTTATTTTGGATGAAAATTCAATATTGTGTTTATGATTCAATTACTGTAATAGAGAAGTGAATTCACTGTCATGAATAATGTTTATGTGCCTCCAGTGAAGTCAATTTATTTTCATAAATAATGTTTATGTGCCTACAATGAATTCAATTTACTGTCATGAATAATGTTTATGTTTGCAGAGTGAGATAAAGTGTGTATGTAATATAGATGGAGGGGAGGAGAGAGGAAAATATATTTAGGGAGGAATATATATAGATATGGAGAGAGAAGTGCTAGAGAGAGAGAAAAGGGGAAGAGAGAGAGAGGGAGTGGAAAAGGAAGGCAGAGAGAGTATGTATGTTTGGATGGTGAGATAGAGAGATAAGGAGAGACAATGGGAGATGGAGATACATATGGAAGGGGCAAAGATGTGCTTACACTGGAATCAATGCACACTATTAATATAACTATTTTGAAATTAATGTACATCATACATCTAGTTGAATCAAATCAGAAATCAACATCTACACTGAAATCAAATACATCTAGTTCAAACAATAAAATAGGATTATAAATCAATATCTACAATAAAATAAATGCATGTAGTGAAAACAATCAAATAGGATTAGAAATCAACATGTACAATAAAATCATTGCATCTACCGCAATAAATCAAATAGGATTAGAAATCAATATCTACACTGGAACCAATGCATCCACGACAATCAATCAAATAGGAGTAGAAATCAACATCTACACTAAAAGTAATGCATCTACTGTAAGGTATTAGATAGGATTAGAAACTTACATTTTAAATAAAATAAGTCCATCTAGTGCAAGTGATCATATAGGATTAGAAATCAATATCTACACTGAAACCGATGCATCCAATCAAATCAATCACAGAGGATTAGAAATCAACATCTACATTGAAATCAATGAATCTTATAAAGTAATGTATTAAATAGGATTAGAAATCAACATCTACACTGAAATCAATGCATCTAGTGCAAAAAATCAAATACGATTAGAAATCAATATCTCCGCTGAAACCAATGCATCTAGTGCAAGCAATCAAATACACTACTACACCAAGGGAATTTTAAAATATTTGTTTAAGACAAAATAAATCTTTTGTCTTAAAAAATTACTTTTTATTTTAGTTATTTTATATTAAAATTTAATATCAATTGAATTGTCTTAAATATAAAATTTAAGAAAAAAGTAGTATGAGACAAAATTAGTTTGAGACAAAACTTTATATTTAAGAGAAAGGAAATTTAAGACGAAAATATTTTAAGACAAAAATATTTTAAGAGAAAACTTTATATTTTAGACAAAAACAGTTTGAGACAAAAATAGTTTAAGAAAAAACTTTATATTTAAGACAAAAGGAGTTTGAGACAAAAATATTTTAATACAAAATATTATATTTAAGACAAAAGCACTTTGAGACAAAAATATTTTAATATAAAACTTTATATTTAAGACAATGGAATTTAAGACAAAACCCATATAAGACAGTTAGCAATTAAGACAAAACCATTAGTATTGTGGAAGTTTGGATTGAAATTCTATGAGTAAATAGTGGATAATTATATTTTTATTTTTGAATATATATATATATATATTCAAACCACATGAAATGTAATCATTTCAATTTTATTTCTTTTATATTAGATTTTTCCTTTTCCATTTAACCGCATTCTAAAAATATAATAAATAAATAGATTAAAAAAATAATATTTTTTGGTTGGCCACTCAAAGGGATTTAAGTTTGAATTTCGTGTTTTTACATAATGTTTCATAACAAGGTGATTTTCAAATGAGTTACATTCCATGAACTAAAATTGTTTATTTTTTAAATATGTTAACATTTTTAAATTACTTCAACTAAAACTTTGATATAAATTTGAAAGAAATTAAATACAATATAACAATAAAAAAAAATAGATATTTTCTTAATTGTTTTTCATATATGGATTTTAAACTTTCATTTTTTTTCTTTCAAAATGAAAAATCAAAATTTGGATTCTTGCATATGTCTTATAGTCACATCTCGGTTTTCTTTTCACTATTGAACAAATATATCAAAGAGATAAATAACAATAATTTAACTATTTTTTAGATAAAATTTTAGTATTTCATTTTTTTTAATTGTAAAAAAACTTTCTAATAATTCGGAGTCGTTGCCACAGAACTACCTGGAAATGTCCTTAGTCGCAGGAATTTCTTGTTGTGGGAGCGATTGGAGGTTCTAAGTCGCATGCATGCCCATGTCAAGGGAGAGATTAAGGCTTTGATGCATAAAAATTTCATTTTGTCTGAAGGGTTAGTCACTTGGATGGGTTGGATGGCTCCTGGGGGTTTTGTTGCAAGTGCAGAAGGTTAGGTTGGTTGTGTTATGTCAGTTCCACTTCCTCAACTAATATAAAGGGAGTTGAATCATATCATAGTAACTTTTCATCACATTTTTGCCTCAGTTGGCCGGTAACTTGGGTAGATGTGGGAGGAGGGTGTTATAGAGTAGTATCATAGCATGGTTCTGTTCTCCTTGGGTGATGTCTGGTTTCTGTTCCACTTGGATGAATGTGTTTTCGTATCTACATGTTGGTTGCATATACGTCCTTGTACTTTTGATCTATGTGCTTGTTGTTTATGCATGGTATTGGTCATGATTGTAGTGGTGTCATCATGTGAAAGTTGATGGTGTCATTGTTGAATGTATTTGTTGTGTTTATTTCAGCTGTGCATCGATTATGTGTATCAATGTTTATATGTTGTTATGCATACTTTGACTAGATGATGGTCATTGTGCATGAAGTCATGGTATGTGGTCAACATAGTCATGTGTTGATAAATGGATAATGGTTGAAAATATGTTTATATGTTGATATGATTATGTTTATATGTGTGTGTGTGTGTGTGTTTGTTTGTATGTGTGTGTATTGCGTTAATATGGCCGGTCTTGCAGATGAGATATCCTCTTTGAGCTATACTAATGTACACTAGTTTTCTTATGATTTGGTTTAACTAACATAATCTACCTTGCAGGAAGAAGAGATCAAAGATGACTAACAAGATGGTAGACTACAAAGATTCTCCCTATGAATTAGATGAGTAGCGTGCTGTTGGGAACACTTCTGACTTAGTAGACACATTAAGGATTTTGAAGGAGGAAATAAGGATTTGCAAAGCAGATAATGACAAAATCATGCAGGCATGGGAGAAATAAGTAGAAGTCAATGTTATAATTCTTCAGAGTTTGTCAGAATTGCAGAGACAGGGACCTCTTCGGATAAAATATGGATAGGAGGATATAACTAATGGGGCATGTGGAAATAGACCCCATAGTGGGCACAGGTCAGATAGAGATGACATGATCAGGGATGTCAGGTTCTTGGATACTTCGGAAAGGAGGGGTGATGGACACATGTACTATTATCGTTCTAGTTCTGAAAGGTATCATGTTCATCATCGTTATAATCCTTAAAGGAGTGATAGGGGATATTTTCCGGATGAGTTCAAGAAAGAAAAGCCACCTAAACTCGATGGGGAAATGAATAAATCACATGATGCAAAAGCATGGTTGATTGGAATGAATAAATTCTTTAGATTGCACGATTACTTAGACAACATGAAGGCTAGGATATCTACCTTCAGTCTTAAAGGTAAAGCAGATATTTGGTGTGAAGATGTAAATAACATTATAGATATTTATGAGGAGTTAACTTGGAGTAAATTTGAGAGACTATTCAGGAAGAAGTATCTATGGAAGATGTACTATGATGACAAGGAAAAATAGTTTTATGAGCTAAATATGGACTCTATTATCGATGAGGAGTAAACTAGCAGATTTCTGGAGTTGTTGAGATATGTGCCTTACCTCAAGGATGAGAACGCCAAGATTCAATGATTCATCAATGAGCTGTCGATAATATTCAAGGATAAGATTGAGTTTGATGAGCCTAGATCATTGGAGGAGGCCATTCGAAAGCTAAAGCATTTTTATGAGCAATCAAAGCGTAGATCTGAGACTAACTAGACTAGAAAGGTAATGCAACGAATAAAGGGAAATGGGATAAGAAGTGAGCAAGGCCTTGAGGCACAGGTAAAAAAGAGAATGCTCTAAGTTACATTTCCATTTCCACATATTTTCCATTTGGCTAAGTTACAAATAAAACAAGTCCAATTCTATATGAAATAGACTAATAGCCTATTGATACACCTTTAGTGATTTATGCATAGCTCTCACCTAGCACTATAGATCAATGAAATTGCAATCTAATAGATATAGCCTAAAAGAGTTTGATTTTATGCCCAAGACACCAGTATAATGGAGTAGTTGTGAAGGCAATGATATCCATTGGGATTTCCATTTTTTCAGCAACATACAAGAAAAATCTTGGTGTTGGAGGAAGAGATATAAAGATCTTTGCCAAAAACACAATATCATCACTCTCCTAGTGCCATTTCTGTTAACTCATTAGAATGTAGGTAATGCATAAGGATTCATCAGTATCTATGAAATTTTCTCTCTTTTCAATAACAAAATAGGTTCATCCTATTATTAATATATAAAATACGGTTCATTAATATGCATGGTTCATTTTTTTTTTAATGATCCTATTTCTCTAAAGGATATCTATTTTTTGAATTTTGTTTGGTATAAGATATGGTGATACCTTTCAATATGAGGTAATTTTGGGTAAAATTAGAAATGGAACAAAAAATTGTGGTTTGAATTTCCTTTGTAGTAGTAGGCTACATGAAATTTCTATTGAAAGGTTTTTTTGTGGCCCAACATGGAATAATATTTGGATGAAAATGTTCATTATGGGTGGTATTTTTTTTAGCTCTTCAACTCATTGGATTCTTTGTTTGTTCATGGTATTTGTTGTTCTCAACTTAGAATCCCTGAATCGCCCTCAAAGGTCATGACATTGTAACTTTTGGAGGCATTGATGGAAAACCCCTGCCCCCCAAAAAAAGTCATTAGAATAAAACTTTTAGAAGCTTTTGTTAAATGATCGCCTACAAATTTTCAATTCTCATGAATTTTGGGGGAGGGGGATCTTTTGGTGTATTGAACGGGGCAAGGGGACATAAGGGTATCATTGATGGGTAGAAGTGAGAGGTTAGTGTATGGTATATTGAAATCTATAATACTAACATTAGAGAATGAGAAGGAGCCTTAGGGCCTTATGCCACAAGGTCTAGGGGACCCATAAGTAAGGCAATGAGAGAAATTGATAGGGGAACCTCCAATAGTTGTGATAAGGGGATTAGGGGACACATTATCACAACCCATAGGAACTTAACCCATAAACACTAAAGTCTGTATCCCTTTAACCCCAAAGCCACAATCCCTTAACACTTACACTCGTAACCAATAAAAAATTAACCCCTTGATCCCTTAAACCCCAAGCCACTAACCCCTTAACCCGTAACCCCTAACATGGAATCCTTGAAACCCATAAAACCTAAACCTATATCCTCTTAAAACTTGACCCTTAGCCCTACAAGATTCTATCCTCTACCTATTCTGTTTGAAACATTTCTATTAGTTGTTAAAATCCCCATCAATCCTTAGTTAAATTCTCATGCTTTGAAGCATTGATCTTAAAAGAATATTTTATATTAGGGTATTATACATCCTCGAGGTCTCTAATATTTTGCTTTATTTCGACAACCCCACCCTCCTTGAAGAATCGATGCTGAATACTTTGATCCACAACAAGAATGATGTCATAATACATTTGTAGAGATATATAGATGAAATTACCCCCTAGAAACCACTATATTATACACGTTGATTCAATGGATAGGGGTTTATATTTATCATTCAATGGAATCACTTCTAACCAGTATCGATCTCTATTTCTCTTCTGGCTTGTTCTTGACTTAATGGCCACCTTCTTCGATGTCGTTACTTTGGAAGTTTGAAAAGAGATTTTATTGTTGGAAAGTAAAAAGGTTGAGGGTCTCCCTTATCACTCAGATTTTGAGGTGTTGGGCGAGGATTTGAAATGGATACAAGAACCTATAAAACCTCGGAAGAAACAACTTTTCTATCACAATTCGCTGGCCTTACACCAACAGCTGGCTACTTTGTTTCTCTAGAACTTCAAGATAAACAAGTTGAGACCTATAATCTATTTTTTTCCCTTGAAGATGTCAAAATAATACTTCACAACCTATGGTACTGTTTCAATAGGGTGGACTCCTAATTGGCTTGCATTGAAGGATTTATGGTTAGTGGCTCTGCCTCCAGGGACCTTACTGATCCTCCAGTTGATCATGTACACACTCTTATTATTATTTCCTTAAGCATGGAAATTATGTTTTATTGTCACCTGTACAAGATTGTATGAATATTTATGGTCTTGTTGATGGTGGAGAGAGTATCTAGAGTGGATCTTCGTTTGGTCTTGTTGTACATGCTCTGGAAGTGGAGGATTCCTATTGTTGTTGTCAATATTATGCTTACTTGGTATTTTGTTGGTGGTTTATGTTTATGTTTTCATGATCCTTGGGATTTGGTGCTAGCATCAAAATTGTAGGTTTTAACCCTGAACATAAATTATCTACACACGAATCTTATAACAGAAAATAAACAATAGCGAGAGCATAAAACATAAAACAGATAACCACAGAGATTTTCCCCTGGATCCCAAATCGGGACGACCAGCTTGATTTTTCATTATATTCCTTTTAGTGTTACAACACACATTTATATACATGCCGAAGAATACATAAACCCCAATCCATAAACCCTGGATTAGAACATAACCGTAGTTTCCTTGACCGGATCTACAAAAAATACCAGGGGCTGAAAACCATCGTACCCCAATACCATGTGCAAAACCATGCACAAAACCATGGACGCGGACTACTCGCCAGAAATTAAGGACCAAACTTAGTCGTGGAAAGAATATAACACATACCCAACATTCTCCCACTTGTTGTTTTCTTTCCACAGGGGGTCACAAGAGAGCTTAGTCATTGGCCCAATTCTTCAACACCCATTGTTTCTCTACACCAAGAGAACTTCTGAGTGCTCATAGACTTTGTTAATGCATCTGCAACATTCTTCAAAGTGTCCACCTTTACCAGCAACACCCTTTTAGCCTCAACCATATCTATAACAAAGTGATATTGAACATCAATGTGCTTTGTCTTTGAATGATAAGCATGGTTCTTAGCCAAGAAAATTGCACTTTGGCTATCACAGTCTATCCTTATAGCTTGCTGTACCAACCCCATACTTGAACACAATCTTTGCAACCAAACTGCTTCCTTGCTTGCATGAGTGGCTGCTATGTATTCTGCCTCTGTAGTTGAAAGAGCCACTACAGACTGTCTTTTACTCATCCAACCGACTGCACCTCCAAATAGGCTAAACACATACCCACTTGTAGATCTTCTTTGGTCCAGATCTCCAGCCCAGTCTGCATCAACAAAACCACAAATGTCCAACATTCTTTCCAATCCTGGTCTTCCCTGGTAGCACAAGCCATAGTCACTAGTGCCACGTAAATATCTGAAAACCCGCTTCACTACTGTCCAATGCTCCTTCCCTGGGTTTGACATAAACCTGCTCAATACTCCCACTGCATGTGCAATGTCTGGTCTAGTACAGACCATTGCATACATCAAGCTACCCACCGCACTTGCATATGGAACATGGGACATATACTCCTCTTCTTCTTGTGTCTTGGGACACTGTTCATCAGACAGCTTTACACCTACAGGAATAGGAACGTTCACCGGTTTACTATCCTGCATATTGAACCTCTGCAATATAGTCTCGACATACTTCCTCTGGTTTAACCAGAGCTTCCTCTTTTCCCGATCTCTCTTAGTTTCCATGCCCAAAATATAGTTTGCAGCACCAAGATCCTTCATGTCGAATTTGGAGAACAGTTGGGTCTTCAAATCTTGGATAATTTCTTTGTCATTTCCAATCAACAACATATCATCCACATACAAGACCAAATAAATAACACAGTCACCAATTAATTTAAAATAAACACAGTGATCCTCCTTGCTTCCGGTGAAGCCAAGTCCCCGTATATAGGTATCAAATTTCTGATACCACATCCTTGGTGACTGTTTTAACCCATACAGAGACTTCTTCAACCTGCATACCAGTTCTTTCTTACCCTTCACCATAAAGCCTTCAGGTTGCTTCATGTAGATCTCCTCTTCTAGATCCCCGTGAAGAAATGTTGTCTACACATCCATCTGTTCTATCTCAAAATCAAATGCAGCAGCAACAGATAAAAGTAATCTAATAGAAGTAACTTTGGCAACAGGAGAAAAATATCACCAAAATCAATTCCCGGCACCTGGGAATAACCTTTCGCTACCAACCGAGCTTTGTATTTCTCCACCTTGCCTTCTACATTCATCTTCTTCTTAAACATCCATTTTCTCCCAATGGGCTTCCTTCCAGCTGGCAACTCCACCAGATCCCATGCATCGTTTTTGTGCAAGGATTCCATTTCATCAACCATGGCCTCCTTCCAGAGTTTTCTATCCTCTGAATCTACTGCCTCCCTGATAGTTATGGGTTCATCATCAGTTATAGTTAAGGCAAAACCTGAACAGAAAGCAGATGGACTATACCTTTCTGGTTGCCTTCTTTCCCGAACTGATCTTCTCAAAGCTGGAGTTTGTGGCTCTTCATCTTCTGAGTCTTCTTCTGTTGTAGAGTCCGATTCATCCTCCTTTAGCTCAAACTATATCTTCTCAGGTTCCTTTGGTAGGACTTCATGTTTAACAACATCTTTCACTTCTCTAAACACCACATCTCGGCTGTACACAACCTTCCTTGTTTCTGGATTCCAAAGCTTGTAACCCTTTAAACCATCCTTATACCCAATAAAGATGCACCTTTCAGATTTATTATCCAACTTGGTCCTTTTCTCTTTTGGAACATGTACATATGCATCACATCCAAATACCCTTAGATGTGAAAGAGAGGGTTTCTTACCAGTCCATACCTCATGTGGAGTCTTATCCTCCAACACTGATGAAGGTGATCTGTTAACCAGATAGCATGCAGTCTCCACTGCCTCTGCCCAGAATTCTTGTCCTAAACCGGTACCACTGAGCATGGTTTCTTGCCTTTTCCATCAGTGTTCTGTTCATTCTTTCTGCAACTCCATTTTGCTGAGGTGTGTATGGAGTAGTCTTCTGCCGTGCTATACCACACTTCTTACAGAACTCTTCAAATTCCTTCTTGCAGAACTCCCCACCATTATCTGTCCTCATCGCCTTTATCTTC
Organism: Pinus albicaulis; assembly: GCA_034641835.2. Taxonomy (NCBI): domain Eukaryota; kingdom Viridiplantae; phylum Streptophyta; class Pinopsida; order Pinales; family Pinaceae; genus Pinus; species Pinus albicaulis. The sequence goes on from CM076570.1 coordinate 1,065,526,783, forward strand.
TTCTCTGTCTGATTTTCCACCAGAGCCTTAAATTCTTTAAATTTGTCAAAGACTTCAGATTTATTCCTCAAGAAATATATCCATGTGTTCCTTGAGAAGTCATCTATGAATGAAACATAGTACACAGATTTTCCCAGTGATGGAACTGACACAGGTCCAAACACATCACTGTGCACAAGTTCTAATATTTTGTTCGCCCTCTTAGCACCAGAAGGAAAACTCACCCGATTCTGCTTCCCATATACACAATGTTCACAGAAATCGAAATCCATAGAAAAATTAGACATACCTTCTACCATACCATCTCTATGCAGTATCCGAAGGCCCTTCTCTCCAATATGTCCAAGCCTTTGATGCCATAGCATGGTCTTTTCTCCAGAGACAGCTAGACTTTCCGTCCCACTTTCAGGAACTACAGAACTGTTACACCCATCAATAAAAGTGCTACCTTGTAGCTTGTACAGAGTTCCAGTCCGAACTCCCCGCATTAATACCAGTGCTCCCCGAACCATCTTGCAGGCATCTTTCTCGAACACTGTTTTTACACCTGCATCATCCATCTTGCTTACGGAAATCAGATTTCTGGCCAATGCAGGAATATGCAGAACACCAGGAAGTGTTCTAATCCTTCCACCTTGCAGCTTCAGCTTGACCTTTCCACGTCCGATGATTCTAGCCCTCCTATCATCCCCTAGGAAGACATCACCACCATCATATTTCTCATACTCGCAGAACCACTCCCTATGGGGAGTGAAGTGAAAGGATGCACCTGAGTCAATCAACCATGAATCATGATCTACATGTGTATTTGAAGAAGAAGCCAAATACACATCCCCACCTTCATCTGAGGTGGTTTTTGCCTCTGCAGAAGGACCTTCATCAGATCCCTTTCCTTTCTCAGGAGCTTTAGATCTGCATTCCTTTTTGTAGTGCCCTTCCTTTCTGCATTTCCAGCACACCTTTACAAACTTTCCAGGAGATTTAGATTTCCCACTCGAAACCTTATTCTTTTTTCTGTTCTGGGACCTTCCTCGTACAGATAAGGCATCTCCATTCTGACCCTCCATATTTCTCCGTCTCATTTCCTCCGACAGCAAGGCTGAGACAATGTCATAAAAATTCAAGGTAGTTGTATTGCTACCTATTGCAATAACCAGACTGTCCCACGAGTCTGGTAGAGAGCACAACAAACTGATGCACTTATCTTCATCTGAGATTTTACTATCAACAGACGACAGCTGACTTACCACAGTATTGAAGGCGTTCAGATGCTCTGTCACCGAGTCTCCATCCTTCATCCTCAGGTTATACAACTTTTTCCGTAGGAACAACTTATTAACCAGAGACTTAGATTGGTACAAAGTCCCAAGTTTTTCCCACAAATTCTTTGCCGTAGCTTCCCCAGATACATTCAACAATACTGAATCTGAGACACACAACCGTATTGTGCTCTTAGCCTTCCGATCCAGTTTCTTCCAGTCTTCATCTGACATTGCCGTTGGTTTAGTACCTGGATCTACCGCGATCCATTGATCTTTATCCACCAGCAGATCCTCCATCTTGAGCTTCCACAACTCAAAACTTTGACCATTAAATTTCTTGATCTCTATCTTTCCGCTGCTCGCCATATTCTTTCACCACAAGAATATACATGCCGGAGCATACATAAACCCCAATCCATTAACCCTGTATTAGAACATAACCGTAGTTCCCTTGATCGGATCTACAAAAATACCAGGGGCCGAAAACCATCGAACCCCAAAACCATGTGCAAAACCATGCACAAAACCATGGGCGGATCCGCCTATGAGTGGGTCCGCACAAAAACCAAATTTTGGCCGGGGCGCTGCCCCGGACCCCAACGGTGGGGACTGCTTCGCCCCTCGTGACCCCCAGCTACGCCCGACGCAACATATAGCGCGTGGGGCTAATCGTGGAAAGAATATAACACATACCCAACAATACAAAACATGAAATGATACCTCCTCCATTATGTACTTG
>CM076570.1:1066128883-1066329029 GCA_034641835.2 Pinus albicaulis
TCCACCGCTCTCTAGAATCGCTCTGATTTCGTGAATACCGCTTGTCCCGCAAAGGCAGTGCAATCAAAACCACTTCCAACTTTTGAGCAGTGATTGACCATGGGTTAAGTCAGGGTTACGTTATCACTTCGATTCACTCTGGTTCACAAACTCACGGTCTAACCTCGAGACAGGAAATCTCGGTTAACGGAAAAACAATTCTAATTCCTTTATATGCAGTTTCTTTCGCTATGATCAGAGTCCACATTTATATGCGCAACTAACTCCTACAAGTTACGTTCTTCGAGACTGGCACTCTACAACATCTGCAATGATGGGTGAATACATCATTCCGGCCTCTTACGTAATGTATTCCGAAAATTCAAGGGAAACCCCACAACCAACCATAGACAGGGATTTGACAGAGATTTACACAGCAATTTCCTTCATTGAATTAACCATAGGATGGAGGATTCAATATGCTTGAGACCAAACAAATTCTCACAGAGACTAATTCAACCACAGGTAGGCAATAAAACAATTGGTTTTTATCCGAACTAAAGCAAAAGTTTAACACACCAACTATACTGTGAAAATCTCCTCCCCCTTTGATGCATTCAGGGGTTACATCTATACATCAACATTTGTCTCTTCTGTTCCTCTGTGAGGACCATTTTAGAAAATCAAAGGCCTAATTACATTTTATTCAAATAACTGAAACATGACAGATGGACTGAACTAAACTATTTAGCTTCTACTAATTCTAACTGATCTAAATGCAACAGGCAGCTAAGGTATTGACACCTAGCTGTTACAAATTCGAATGATTCTGAACCCTCCTAACCACAAAATGTGGACAAACCTTCTACATCGCTGGCTAGTGTCTAATGCCCCTGCATCATGATCTGATAGCAGAAATATATTATGACTGAAGAATAGTGGTTGTAATTATATTTCCTTCCCAAAGTGTTGTAACAATATTCGCTTTATAATGATATCTAAAACCTTCTCAAGCAAATATATGATATACGGGAATACGCTAAAAAAATATTTAAGCATCTTTATCCAGTCATAATATCAAAACTTTATAATAATGGTGCGATCCTTTTAAATCTTTCGAACTTATATGTTTTTGTTCTATCAAAGCGACATATATTTTATTTCAATAGGGTCCCACGTATCTGTATTTCACCCTTCATGAATAAAATCAGCATTAAATAATATAAAACCGTTGGGTAGTAGCTTGATTTATCACCCGTGCTTCTAGGTGCGCAATTTCCGTTAAATCAAAGGCATTTCAGATCAAATGGTTCTCGTCGATATCGCGTTTTTTCCATGAAAAAAGTTTAACAACTGAGAGCAGCGCGAAATGGATGGTTTTTGGGTGATGATGTGCCCAAGTCTCACTAGATCGTGTTTCTATGGAGTAGTTTTTCTCTGGGACAAAAGCGGCGCGAAATAGGTGGTTTTGGTTTCCAAAACCCACCAGTGGTAAATCAAACTGAGCTTTGACTTCAGGCTTTGACCGTGGTTAAGCGATTTAACTCCTTGCATTGATTAGGGCTGGGTCCCACTAATATTATTTCTCTGCCAGTAATAAAACTAAGCTTTTTACTTCAACCACAGAGATTTGTAAAGAACCATCGCATTTTGTATAACCAAGGTTTAACCTTAGCCAAAGGTTTTAATACTGGTTATTCACACGGGGCCTGGTTATGACCTTATTTGAAAACAGAATATAACACAGTCAATGAGTGCCAAGAATATAAGCTGGCATACAGTCAAATCGGCGTTCCCCAGTATCGTCGCCAGAGATGTTAACACCCGAGATGGACCCCAGGCTGAAAAGGGAAAAACAGGGTAACAACTAAACCACGCTCAGGCTTGTAGCTAGCCCTACAAGGACAGCAGAGGGCTCTCTACGTAAAGATAGATATTCAATAAAGTGCAATAATGATCTAATATTAGGCTAGATAAAATGATGGGAAAAAGGTTTTAATAAGATGAATAAATTCAGGGATGCGTGGGATAAAAGAGGACAGTATGAAACTGGGAATTAAATCAGGACACAGGGTATTTCATGGGGCAAGATAGGCAATATATTTAGCAATCAATTTGAAATAAGATGGAATGGTAAGACTGGTGAGGAGATGAAGAGGGCATAAGAAATGGATCTTTTTCAAACATAATAGAAAAACACAAAGTATGAATGATTTCCCAAGGCAGAGCATATAAAATGGATTCTACCTTTCTATCTTGAAAGCATTCAAAAGGAAATGTTTATGGATGAGAGGTGAAACATAACAATTTACATATGAAACAAAGGAGAGAAACAAATGCTAAATCTCATACCACATGGATCCCACAAATCAGAGCTGCATCTCTTATTAATTCCCTGTCAAAACTGTACAATGGAGCGTTGAGCTTTCTTTCCACACTATTCCCCTACTTCTGAGCAACAGACTTCAGACCGCTTACAAATGATTTACAATCACATTAAATAAACCATATTTGTGGGAAAATAGATCCACAGAAAAGGGAGCTGTTTGACAGCTCAAAAACTGAAGTGCAATCATAGAAAAAAATAGAACAATCTGCCCCTGAAAATAAGGGACAACGATACATTTTGACCTCTTGAAAATTTTACTAAAGGAAAAATAGGCAATCCGATCCTATTTTTTTGCTGTTGTATATGTCTTTGTTTTAATTTATGCTCTCATCCAAATGAATTTTTTCTTTGATTTCCTTTTTTGTTTGAATAAAACTGACATTTTAATAAAATGTTGTGAAACAAAACTGAAATGAAATAATTTTTTTGGTGAAGGGAAAAAATCAATTCTTTGAATGGGAAGGGAAGGAGGCGGGGTCCATGTTGGAATCTGAATCGGAGGAGAGGGGGTGAGGACGCGATATGTAATAAAACATTGTAATATGTTATATGATAGATCAATTGCAATCAGCAATTGAAGGGATGGGGGAGATATATGTGAAGCGAAACGTGAAACTTCCGATGCAATTGGAACGTGGTAAAGAGTGATGAAAGATAGGGCAAAGGGATAATGGGGTAAAAATGAATATAAAACAATTTCAGTGCTTTTACAAAGGAAAGAACATTTTTACATTTGAAATGGCGGAGGGCTTTAAGGTGGGACCCGGGAGTCAATCGGAATCGGGAATCAGAAGGGAGAGCGGGGTATAACGTAACACAATTCTTCTGATGCGACGGAGCGAGGGTGTATGGGGGATCCTTTATATAAAAAAAAAATAAAACGGAACTCAAGTTTCACAAAGGGAAAAGGCCCTTTATATTATAAAGGGGCGGGAATTATATGGTGGGCCCAACCAATCAGGATCGAAGATCATAGGAGGGTGGAGAGAGCTGTTATATATGGAATGCCAATTGCCGATGGCCCAATTGGCTGTGGGTCGTCAGATGGGGTTGGACAATCGACGGTTGTGGACTGATCGAAGGGTATCGATTGGGGGTTTGCAATTAGGGGGGAGTTTAATAGGAGACATGGCATCAGAGATATACAGTCAGGGCAATCACATCAGAGGTTTCACGATGGGCTAATCGGGGTGCGCTTATTAACATTTGCGATGCGATCGGGGTTTTATAATAAGAACCTTAAAATTTTTATTATAAAGTTTTAAAGGGACATGGAGGGGAAGTGGTTGATCACATCGGATCTTTGTATTGCGATCTGGGTAATCAGAAGGGGAGAAAAGGAATTTTATAAGGAAAATATAAAACTTTAAACATAAAGTTTAAGGGAAAAATGGGAAATAGGGGAACTTTGAGGATAAAGGGGACTTTTACTTCACTTAAGCATAAATTTCAATCCAAGAGTCAGTTTTAAGAGTGTAATATACCGTTGGAAAGCTATTTTCGGTCTCTTTCTGATGGATCTACTTGGAAGGTGATTTGGCACTGAACATGCTATGGAAAAATTCTCTGAAAGCAGGGTTATGAATTTGTGGAGATGGCAGCTTTCTGAAATGTGACTTATTACATATGATGACATAAAATTACATAATGAATAATAATAAAGACAAAGTATCACGTTTTCACCTCAAAAAATGGTTTTGAGGTGAAAATTACATCAAATTCAATAAAATATATCTTTGATCTTCCAGGTGCTGTGACTTTGAGTTTATTGACTTCCTCATGACCTTGCTGATATTTATTGACACTCAACTCATGGTGAGATCTTATAACCTAATAAGAACCATCCTATGACCTACTGACATGATTTTGAGAATGAAAGTGACTTAGGAATAAAGACCATAGAAAAGGGAATCAGCAAGTTTCACATGAGGGAAAACTGATGAAAAATTACTACCATTAATGAATCCATGACCTAGCAGAATGGTGAAATTTATTGATATGGGAATCCTAATATGAAAATGCAAAACAACAGTTTTGATCACTGATGGCAGTATGACTATACTGACACTAACAGAAGCCAAGAAAGCTATTTTTCTAAACATACAATAGATCAAAAATCATATCATGAACAACCTCAATATGCTTCCTTCCCCTTCCTTTTATAAGATGAGAGCTTGCCAAAACCCTAAACCACCTTCAATAGCTGATCTCTTTCACACAAGAGACCTCCTTCTAGAATTATGTTGTGTCTCACTGATGAGAACTCCTCCAATATTGCATTGTAGATATTGTCAAGGTTGACCCACTCAAGTGGATTTGTCATTTTCACACTCAAGTGTGTTTATTAAAATGGCCCAGACATATCCTTTTTCACATTGGGCATTGATTTATTCTTTCATTAGGAGTTCTATGAACCTCCTTTACACATTTATTCTTTGAACAAAGAAAGAAAAACAAAAATTGAATATTCCTATTAGCTTGGGCTAATTTAGGAATATTACATTAAGCCACATTTTAACTTAATCAATGCTTAGCGCATAACTACGCTTATTTGATGTTAATGAACACTTATCCACTAATCTAAGCACATCTTTAATTGGCGGCTATTATGGTGGAGGCAGCAATGTTGGCGAAGGTTTTTAAATTTAGAAACATAACTGGAGTTTTGCCAGAATTGGTGGAGAATATTGGGCAAAAATTAAATGTGCTCTATCTTGAGCATATTTCAACCAAATTTCGAAAATGAATAGTCAATTTTCACTGTATTGGACCTTATGAAGCTGATGGAGTATATTTTAGAGGCATTTTTAGACTTCTAGGTGCTCAAATTCTACATTTAAGTTTCATGGACCCTAGGGCCACAAGGCGTTGGAGGCATAGCCGGAGGAGCCAGAGGCCATTCTGAGAGAATTAATAGTGAATTTTGGATGTTTGACATGTTTTGAAGATAGTGATATAGGTTTTAGGAGCATACGAGGACTTCTAAGCATTTTTTTCAAACATGATAACTCATGGAAACTCAAGGCCACCAGTAGAGGAGGTCATGCCCAAGGGAGCCATGGTCCATTTCCTATGATTGAACAAGAAATATATTCTTATTTTGGAATTATAATATTATTGGTATTTTCTGAAAAACCAATGGAGTTGAGCATCATCTTGTAAAATAATTTGACCATTTTCATCCCAGAGAGCCTAGTCCATTAATGGACGCTCAAGGATACACGGCCCAAGCGTTGAGGGAGAACTCGTTTATTATTTTTCTGTTGTGAGTTGCTGGTTATTTTTCTGGAAATTATGTTTTTGTTTCATGCCTTTAATCAGCATAAATAATTGTTAAATTTCTCACACATAAAGAACTTAAAAAAAACACATAAACTTGACACAATAATTATGTTGCACAATTGGATGTATGAGCACGATCATTAATTTGTTTAAATGGAAGAGAAGGTGCTTGGACAAAAAAAAAATTTGTCCATCTATTTCAGATCAAGTTGGTATCAAAGCCTATATTATCTCATTTTAGCCAATGATAGCTAGGGTTAGTTATTGGTTGTTGAATTGTTGAAGGAGAATTTAACAATTTGAAAGTTTATGTGTGAAGGAGAAGTTAGATTGAGAGCTTGGTTTTCAAAACACAATAAATAAGTTTATGAAGATTTGTGATTTTTTGTGAATATATTTAATTCATTAGATTCATGATGGGAACTTCATTAAGTGGTCATTCTAAACCATCCTCCTTTGCAAGACTCTTTCATAAAGAGATGGTGTAGGCCATATACAACGTGGAATATATGTTGCAAAATATGTGTGAAGATATGTGGGAGAACACTAAACTTCAATAGAAGTTGGTTTCCATGAAGAAAGAAAAGCAAGAACTTCTTCAAAATATGCATGAGATGGAGATCCAGCTTCATGATGCCAAAGAATCCTTAGCCAAGCATGTGCTTGAAGAAGAGGTAAATAATTCAATTTTTTCTTCAATTTCCTCTAAAGATAAATGTGTAGGTTCTTTTGAAGAAAACACTAGAGGAATAGCATCCAAACTGATGATGAAAACGGGATATGAAGTTAAAGGATTAGGCAGACATGCACAAGGCATACTTGATCCAATTATGATTGAGGAAAGACCTAAGTATTTGGGTCTTGGCTATGGAAAATTGTATGGAGGAAGCTCTAAAGCCATAAAGGCACTTGAAATAGTTCCAAGAAGGACATTTTTTGCAGGTTCAAACCCTCAAACATGTAAATTTTGTAATCGAGATGAATTCAATTTTTTGAAACCCATCTTGTGGATATATGCTTTTAGGTATGCAGCTTATGTCGAACAGGAGAGTTGTGACAACTCTAAGAACCTAAACATTGTTGTTGGTCTTCAAAAGAGAGCTAGAACCTTTTCAAGTGCATCCCCTCAAGAAGGTGATAAATATGAACATTCAAAGAATAATTCAAGGTATAAATCTTCCTATAATCATGTTGTTTATGATTATTCATAAGCATGAAAAATATGCATGCATGAATGAGAGAAAAACATTTTGTTCATATTGTGGTTTGTATAACCATCAAGTTTTAAGATGCTGGAAGAGAATGATAGCATATAGGAAACCATCAAAGAAAAGGTGACTTGAAAATAAGATGTAAAATATTTTCACTCATTATCAGAAGAAGGGACATCTCATTAACCAATGTTGGAAACTGCATCCAACCACCCAGCCAAAGTTATTGAAGCAAGTGGAGAAAATATTGACGAGAATGGATCAGTAGATTCCATCATCGATGTGAGTCAAGATGATTCACAAGAAGAGGATGTTCAACAGTAAAAATCGCCATTGAAGTGGATTGGTAAGAAATGGCTCGATTTATTGACCAAGTAAGGCATGCATTTCCTTTTTACATAGATGCAAATTTCAGCCTTATGTATGCATGAATTTCTGTTGAAGGTATGACAAGTTACAACAGATTATCACAACTTGTATGATGAAAGATTGCATGTGAATGTGGTTCAGTTGAAGGCATTTATATTTGTTGCAAAATTTCACCAAGATGGTGTAAAATATGGGTATGTCACTCATTTATGTTTTAGCAATTTATCGTTCAGTTACGCTCTTATGATCACCCATATGTTTTGGGTTTTTCTACTTGTACACACGCATGAGATTTTTTATATGTAAATATATAACTTGTGATAGGTTCATTGTAAGTAGATACATGCATGAGTGTTTTCAATATGTATCATGGAATATAATATGGGTCATAGATATATAAATTTTAGGTCGATATTAACTCAAAGAAATTCCCAGAATATATGGATCCATATGAGCTAGGTCCAGTCCCTTATGGAGGAAAGAGTTGTTGTTTTTTCAATGGGTGGGTAGGGTTTGTTCTAAAGAAATTAGAATAGAATTATAATGCCATATTTAGGGAGGTTTCCTACATGTTCAGTCCATAAGGTATGCCCTTAAGACTCTGACAAATTTGCATAGAAGTAGAGGGGTTGTGACCCTTAGAGATAGGTTTATCTCTGCAATATAGACCACAAATTTGGAAGATGGTTTGTATAAGTATGTGTAGAGATAGAAAATACAAAGGAAGGTGGAACCTTAGTATAATATTGAGCAAAATAAATGTGCCATATAAGGAATTTATTGACATGAATAGGAGTTTTTTTTGGTGGAATTCCCATAGAGTTTTGGATAGAGATATAAAACTTATAAACAGACAGTCATTGGACTGTTAGTGGATGATTTGTAACCCTAGTTCAGTCATCTACACATTTTTCAAAGGATTATTAGAGGATTATTTCATATTTGTTCATAGATTGGACAAAAAATAAACTAGTACACAAGAATAGTGATTTTGAGAGGACTCAAATCACTACTAGGTGGCAGATTTGAAGAGCCTTAGATGAGCCCAGTGTTGTGGGCACTATATCAGTAAAATAATTGGATGTGGTTGGGAAAATTGATGGCAGTCCAAGTATAGTTGGACGGTTGTTAGGTGACAGTCAAATAAGATCCCTAATTCATGTACTTGTGAAGGAAAATAATGTTGGTATAAGGGTAGGTGTATTGGGCCTAAAGACGTGCAAAATTTTAAGGACTAAAGTAGCACGCGAGTGGGCTAGCCAACTAGCCCTAGTTCACTGTATTGTAAAGGATCGAATAAGGGAGAAGAAGGGAATCCTCCATATCTCTAGCCTTGTCAACTTGGAGGAGGAGTATGTAAAAAGTGGGTAGACCAAATATTTTTTCCACAAATGGAGTTGTGAACAACTGATAGAAAACCCTAGGTGTTGTAGACCTTAAAGGAAAAAATAGGCAGACAGAGGGAACAAAATTTTGAGCCAATTTTATTAACCTAAAGGATTTGAGTTCATTGATAGAGGAAAATTGAGGAGTTACATAATGTGAGGCAAGATGACTAGACCTTCTAGATGTGTTCAGGATATGTGGACTGAAAGGGCTTTGTGTGGCGACCATCAAAAAGTGGGTCAAGTGTTGTATTGTTCAAGGTAGATTAGTTGTAAAAGGACTAACACCAAGCCCTAGTTGTATTACTTGTATCGGTGTGATTGTAAATGTCCATGATCCCTACTATAAGATCTATATCCTATTATATTATAATTTATAATTTATTGGAAAAAAAAAAATCATGTGCAATAGTTGATTCTCTGACATCTATATATTCCATTGTGCAAAGTAGATGTATTGTGGTACTTGAGTGTGTTTGCATCAAATATTCTAAGGCCAAACCCAAACTCTCATGTGTCATGGAAATTAAACATATTCCTTGTTTACCTAAGAACTACATGTAACTCATATTAGGCTACTCATTTCCAATCTCAACTCATACCACGTAACAAGTTACCAAGACAAGGATCATCATATCCAACTGTGGTCATAAAACAAATAAGAAACACATTTTACATCTTCACATGCCATAACACCTAACATGTCTTCAATGCCTTGGCACTATGTGGCATGTGTTAGCATCCCATATATTCCTAGGCATGCTTTTACGCTCCCTAACACACCCTATCACTTCCTGACATGCCTTGGTAGTTTAGCATTATTTGGCATTACCTAGAATATAACCTTTTCACTCCCTCCTTAACACACCTATAAATCATTCACACTCCTTGTCACACACTCTTATTCATTCATTTCCATGCATTTTGACCTAATTATTCCTTTTGTTTCCCTAACACTCCCTAAAACTCCTTAGCATGCACTAGCACACCCTAACACTTGGCACATATTGGCATGTTGCTCTAGCACTCTAGTATTCCTTGGAACTACCTAGCATACCTTCTCACTCTCTCCTTAGCACATCTAGAGCTCATTAACACTCACAATCACAAAATCTTATTCATTAATTTCCATGCATTCTTACCTAGTGCTCCCTTATGTTTCCATAGCATTCCTTAACACTCCTTGGCACGTGTTGGTGCACCCTAGTACCCAGGACATCTTCGAATGTTGCCTTGACCTCTAGCATGCCTTAACACGTCCTAGCATACCTTTTCACTACCTCCTTAGCACACCTGGAACTCAATAATACTTCCAATAATAAACTCTTATTTGCTCATTTCCATGCATTTTTATGTAGTTCTCCCTTGTGTTTCACTGGCACTCACTGTTAACACTTCCTTGCATGCATTGGAACATTTGGGCCGCATGCCGCCCTATCCCACTAACATTCCTTAGCATGATCAAGCATGCCTTGTCAATCCTCCTTAGCACACTTGGAAATCGTTGAAACTCCCTATCACACACTCTTATTTATTCATTTCCATGCATTATGGCATATTTCTCCCTTTTGTTTCTCTAGCACTCCCTAACACTCCTTGGCACACATTGGAAAACTATAGAGCTTGGAACATTTTGGCATGCTTTCCTAGCACTCTATAGTTCCTTGGAATTGCCTATAATACCTTATCACTCCCTCCTTAACACACCTATAAATTTCTAGCAATATTTATCACACACTCTTATTCATTCGTTTTCATGCAATTGAAATTAGTCGTCCCTTCTATTTTTGTTTCCCTGCGACTCCCTAGCATGCGTTGCCACGAAACCTTAGCACCTACCACATATTGGAATTCCTAACATGCCTTGGAACTTTCTATCTAGTGTTATAACTTCATGGGATTCCCTGCACACTTTGGAACTCCCTAGTTCTCATGCCCTCATAGACAACCTTGCTTTTTTTGCGACTTGGGAACCCTACCAAGTCATTGAAAAATAGTGTTGTGTCTAGCCCAAAGTCTCCCTTTTTCTGTCCACTTATCACAATCATAGGCTTGCCTCCTGCAAGTCCTATTATGAAATTCTCCTAATACACTTCATCCATGGGACACCTGGAATTCACTGACACTACCTGGAAAACACTCTTATTCATTCGTTTCCATGTACTTTGAACTAGTTCTTTGTTGTGATGCCCTGAAACTCCCCAACACTCCTCGGCATGCATTGAAATAATATGGAATCTGTTAGCACACCTTTTCATTCATTGGCACACCTTGGCACTCCTTACCTATCATGTCCTCATAACTACCCTTACTTTTTTTAGACTTGGGAACCCAGCCATGTCTTTCCTCGACTACAATAACTTGACCAAGTTTTATTTACTACAACTAGACTATTCATTTTTCACCTAAAAATGTCTTATAACTAATCTGAGGCTAATCATGTCCAATCTTAACTCATCCCACTTAACAAGTTACAAAGTCAAGGCTCACATCCGACCATGGCCATAAAACAATTAAGCAACATAGTTTACATCTTGGCATGCTATAACACCTGGAATGTCTAACAATCCATTGGCACTATGCAGCACATGTTAGCATCCCCTACATTACATGGAATTATTTGAAACACCCTAACACACCGTACCATTCCTTAACATTCCCTGACACTCTAGCATGCATTGGAATTTAATAGCATATAACCTTGTCGCTCCCTCCTTATCAAAGTTGGAACTCACTGAAACTCCTTATCACACACTCTTCTCTATTCATTTCCATAAATTTTTAACTAGTTCTCCCTTGTGTTTCTATCGAACTCCGTAACACTCCCTGACACACATTAGCACACCGTGGCACTTGGCACATCTTGGCATGTCACCCTGGCACTCTACCATTCCTTGGCACTACCTAACATACATTTTCACTCCCTCCTTATCGCACATAGAACTCACTAAAAATCCTCATCACACACTCTTATTTATTCAGTTTAATGCATTTGAAACTAGTGATCCCTTATTTCTCCTAGGAACTCCGTAAAACTCCTTGAAATGAAGTGGAAAACCCTAGAACTTGGCACATCTTGGCATGTTTCCCTGACCTTTAGCATGCCACACCCACCAATACGATCCTCCTTGATTTAGCCACAACCTTCTTCCACTGAGTAGGATCTTTTATATCAGACGTTGGGGGTCTTATTAAATCTTTCTTGATGTAATCTAGTAGTCCATGGTCATAAAATACTTCCTCCATGCCATAAAATTTGTGGTTCATTTGAGAGCATACTCGAGCCTGTCTTCGGTGGAAGTCATATTTTCAGTCCTAGAGAAAACCTCCAACAATGATCTTCAAATTCAAACCTCCTGTACAAATTTTGAATTATCTTCTCTACTATGATTCTAGATCTAATACCATATATAAATTCCTTGTAGATTCAAATAGATAATGTAATTTACTAAAGAAATAGACTTGAATCTACTCTATTCATTCATGGAAAATAAAATCACGATCTAGATGCAATATAAAAAACCCCTTCCTATTTATATTGCATTAATAAATTCAATGCTTCAAGTGTAAACAATATTCGCACTAGTACAATATATCCCACTTTCTTACAAGCATGCTCTGGTCAATACTTAACCAATTTCCTATCCGCCCAAGCCCCTATTTCCTTATGTTGTTTCCTTGGGAATTAGCCCTTATTAATTAGGGAAATTCCTCATCCATAACTTTGAAATCTCTATAGGCCTTCCTCTAACTACATGCACCACCTACACAATTTGGATGATTATGTAACTGATAGTACACTACCCTTGAACTCCAATATCAGCTAGGTAACTTGTATATCATGCTGCATGAGTTAATTATGGTTGAATTATTAGTTAAATGGTTGAACACTCAATTTTCACCCCATTACTAGACCTCCTACTAGCTCATGTAAATGATGGAACTAGTTTAACTGACTTTACCCTTGTTTTACTGAATATTAGTTACAACTCAAAATAAAATCAACCTAGGCTCCTATAAAGTTGGAACCACTCTACATGACTCAAGTCAAGCCCTCAAATTGAATTAATCGATTGAAATAAGTAAAACTAACTTAGTTAACAGATTCTTGTTGTCTTTTGATGTGGAATTGTAATTTTCTCCTAATTTAATTCTAGGGAAAAATAAATCAGTATTTTCTTGTTGTCATTTTCAACATTAGACATGTTGGAACACCTTGGCAGCCTGCACATCTTGACATGCCTTAGCACCTGCCATGTCTAGGAACTATTTGGCACATATGGAACTCCCTATATCACTCTAAAATTTCTTGACATGCCCTATTATTCCCTAACATGCCTCACCACTGCCTAATCTACCTTTTCGCTCCCTCCCTGGCATGCCTAGCACCCATTGACACTCCTTGCACACCTCATATTATTTCAATTCCATGCATTTTGACCTAGTGCTCCCTTGTGTTTCCCTAGTACTCCCTAACACTCTTTGGCATGGATTGACACCCTTTGAAACAACTTAACACTCTTCAACATTCGTTTCCACTCCGTCACTTCTGTAACAATCCCTTGTGCAAATTGGAACTAGGAAATTCTTAGCATGCATGTAATGCATTGAGATACCTTGGTATGCTTTGGCATGTGTTGGCATGTTTTAAGATTAAATTTATTTGATATTAATTATTGGAAATTACAATATAAATTCTAGTGGGATATTTGTAATTTATAATTCACAAATGCTTAGCACTTGGCACATGATGAGCCTTAGTATTTCAACAAGAATGTTGCAACTCCCAAGGCTACCAACTTTAATTATCAACCAAGGGTTTGTACAAACTTAAGTGGTATAGGAACTATATGTGCAGCATAAAATGTGTCATTATTTTGTTGATCTAATGTAATGGAGTGAATTTCATGAAATCAAAGCCCAAAATAATTGCAGAAATGGTATTTTTTCTTTGAAATGAAATTAATCCTAGGAAAGAACAACAATTTGTAATTGAAATCCTAAGAGCATGAATTCAAATAAAAAGGCCCAATGTAATTTGCCAAAATGAATCTCCTAAGTGGTGTTTATTCTTCCTCAATCATGTATTTATATCCTAGGGTTCATGATTCAATCCTAAGAGACAAAAACCAACCTTTGGGATCAAATATGATTGAGTTTACACATGCTACAAGAGTGCTACAGGAAACTATGTTTTTGCTACAAGAAAGTTTTCTCTGGAAATAAATCACTGAATGACCAAGTAAATAAATTTAAAATAGTGTGGGATGAATTTTTTTAGTAATTAGGATGTCTTAGGTCTCTATTCCAAGTGGAATCACTCCAAAATACCGCTGTTCACCCCTGCTAAAAAATAACATAAAATTACTACTCTAAAATCTGGAAATTCAAGAACTAGTGAGCTAGTAAATATATCAAATTCCTAACCTAATAAAGTGAAAATGCAATGGAGAAAATTTTTCTATTAAATATAACATCATTATGACCTAATACAAGTGGAATCCAGTCAAATGGATCTCATTAACCCCTTCTAAAAAATAGCAGAAATTTACTACTATTTCGTTACAAGGCATTTCCAGAAATGTTATATTCATGAACTAGTAACCAAAACCAAGTAGCTTAATGATTGAAATGACCTTCAAAGGTTATTATATGGATGAATAATTCTTTTGAACCTTTAAAAAACCTACAAAAGAACTCACCTAAATCATTTAACTCAATCCTACTGTTTGGTCAATTTAATTGTCTTAAATTCATTACATAAATTATCGTATGGAGCTGGTAAACTTTTGAAGTGCAAGTGCACAATATATGCTAGAAGCCTCTTTTATTCATTTAGTTTATTGGCATGATGATTGGATTTTTAGATATTACTTATAATGATGTTTTTATTCTTATGTTCCTAACGAAATTAATAAATTTAAATTACAACTAATTGATAAATTGAATATTATGGCAATGAAACTTGTAAAGAAATCACTATGCACTTGAAATAAACCACTTATGAACTTGTAAAACTACTCTAAAATAAATCACTGCTGCTATAGAAGTAAAACTATGAATCTTCTGCAATTTGACAATTCGAAATGAAAGATTGATGAATCTACTTAAAATGATAAAATAAGACTTATGAAAACATCTACATCAAATAGCAAAATGGAATTTTGGAAACAACTACAACAAATGAAAAATTGGAATTCTGAAAACAACTACGGCAAATGATAAAATGGAAATATGAAAACGACATTAAAAACATAATTTTCAAAACCTTCATTGTTTGCAAGGGCCCTCCACAAACAGTTGGTCTCAAAGCTTTATATGAACATTTAGCAACGCATCAAATCTTCAAGGCACTTCTTCATTAAAAAGGAATGAAAACAGAGTTTTAAAACTTCACAATATGCTTCCGAAAATTAGCTTTAGAAAATAAGAATCTCCTTCCTTCTACTCTACTCTATCCTATTCCATTCTATATTACATCTCCTCACTTGGAGAAAGAGCACTCCTATTTATACATGAGTGCTTTGAAAACAAGATAAGCAACTCATAATTACAAATCCACTTTTCTCTCAACCAATATCCCTATAATTACAAAATATGATCCCTTTAAATCCTCACTCATATCTCATAAATCTTGGATAAGATATGTTATCCAAATATCCATGATCTTCTCCTTGGAATCTTCCATGATCTTCTCCTTGAAATCTCCATATTTTCTTCCTTGGAATCTCCATGATTTTCTCCTTAGAATAATCTTGAACAATTATCCTTTGAATTATTGAAATAGTGGAGGAAATATTCAAGAGCATTTTGAATAATTCTTTCAAATAATCCTACACATTTACAAATCTCATCCACATTTAAGATATTAGTGAAATATGTCAATTTTCCAATAATTAATTACACATTCTCTTATAATATTAAAAATAAATAAATTGGAAAATAATGAGGTGAACCCATGGAAATGGTATGATGAATGGTTAAATGAGGTGATGGAATCTGAGAAATGGTGAGGATAAACATGACAAAAATGTGACAATTACGAGACCCAACATACCCCCAAAATGAACTTGTTGCATGTCCTCATGCAACCTTTCATGGATAAAAACTTTTGGCTTTGCATGATTTTGGTTTCTAACAATGTATCATTCCAAGATGTAAAATACATGTACTGCGACTGATATTTTCTATGGTTGGTTCTTCTGTTAACAACCATGAATATAAAAAATGTTGGTTCTTGTGTTAACAACATTCATTTCTTTTCTTTCTTTTCTTTTTTAACACATGTATTGCAAATGATAAGTTTTGTACTGGAAACGATAAGTCATTAATATGCATAAGAAAACCTTTTCTCATATTTTTTAATCATGCCATAATAGATATCAATGTATTTGAATCAATTGCAATGAAGTGTAGTATGGAAAAGTTATGTTGGTCGATGGTATATGAGGTGATAAATGGAATGAAATGGTTATGAATATTTCCCCCCCAAACTGAAGATATGTTATGTTTAAGAAAAGGTAAAAGATGATGTAATATGGCGAGGGAATTTTCCAAGTTCATTTACTTTCAACATGTAAGAAAATTGTCTGATTAAAAATTAGAAAATAGCATACCTTCACTTACCCAAAATGTTTGATGAATTATGCAAAATGTAGCTGTTGGCGCTTCTGGATCTGGAAAATGTCATGCTGATTTGCCTGAGAAAATATGTTGTGCTGCTAGATTAGGAAAATATCATAGTGTAGGATCATGTGAATATCATGCTACTGGACGAAGTGAAGGAATCTGAAGTGCTGCTGCTTGATGAGGTGAAGGGATCTATACTACTGCTTGGTTGTATGAATTTGAAGATGATGTCTGAAAGTGGAACTGTCGTACTCTCATATGGTTGAAGGAATGTTATCGCAACTGCTGATGGAGTCATGAGAAATATATAGTCTTCACCCGCTTCAAAAATCTGATGGTACAATTCTAGTTGTGTGAATGAATGTGTCAATTTCGAGCATGAAAAGAATTCATTGGATTAACAACCATTAATGGATGTCTTTAACCAATGCGAAGCAAACTCACCATTGATGTCAATGAGTGCCAAGGTACCCTAGTACATCCTGCGAAGCATGAATAAATGATCTGATGTCGAGCCACTTACAAGATCCAATGATCAAGGGACATTGATGTATTCCAATGACTCTCGGTGAGAGAACCTATTATTAGGGCATACAAGTCTCAAGGTACTAATCATGACTCTAGTCTCTATCCTAGATAAGGTGCTGAAGTCGATAGGTCGAGACTTGTTGAAAGGTGGGCCTTAAAGAATCCCACATCAGCCAACACGAGTTTGTACAAAATGATTGGTAGGACTATAGATGAAAAGATCTCAGAATCAGGCAGTGTATATGGTAGGGCAATGTAATCATGGAAAGAGAACTTCGGATTTTTATTGACAAGGAAAAATGAACCAAAAAATAAGAAGGAATGATGTATGATGTTCAGAGAAATAGGCATGTATAGAGTCATGAAGAGTAAAGAAATCGAAGATGGGCTGCAACATAGGGATGATTAAGGCGCTTGGAAGGGAAAATGTGAGTAATCATGATGCAAAAAGGATTTATGTGTAGCGGCAAATGTCATGATATCTGTAGTGAAGAATTAGTTCCTTCAAGCGTCCAATGATGCATGTTTCATTGTGATTTACAGAAATCACTTTTGCATTAGATCGTCTTCAACTCTGAAAAACATAGCACCATTCCTGCATAAAAATTGTCGCCTTTGTGTGCCATCTCCATTGATCATTCCTGTATGAAGTGACTCAAAAAAACAAATTAGCTCATTTTCAAGAATCTATGAAATGTCCATTTTTTTATTATTTTTCGAAGTTACACTAATCGTGGATGAAAAGAGTGTCGCATCGTAATGTTGAAGCCTTTTGCATAAGCTTCTCGTTGACCTACACAACACCAATCTCATTTCACTTGTTAGATATTAGTATATGCATCCAATCAACACACCACCAACATTCTTTTATTACCCCCAACTAAAAGTATTGCATGCCCTCATGCAATGTAATCGTAAATCAATGTGAGCAATTTTTTATTATGTTGATTTTTTATTATACAAAATTAAAATGAAAATTTTGTTTGGTCATTGGTGTTGATTTTTAATTTTTTTTTTAACAACAAATTTAAAAAAAAATGTTTTAGAATTTTTATTTTTTTTATCAAAAATAATAAATAAATAAAAGAAAATTTATGTATTATTTATGTCAATAAATAAAATAAATTAAAAAAAAAAAACAATTTTTGTAAATTTATTATTTGTGGATTTTTATTTTTTATTTTTTAGATAACAACAAAATATATATATATATATATATATATATATATATATATATATATATATATATATCAACAAAAATTTAATAAAAACTAATCAAGAAAAATCAAGTAAACTAATATTAAAATAAAAAATTTTAACCATTTTCTTCCAAACTCACCATGGTTTTTTAAAATCAATGCAGAGGTTGTTAACGTTGTTGTGGACTGTGTAGGCCGAGGTAATGAGTGTGGATTTTATGGCGGCGGGGCTGCATAGTCTCTTGGAGTTGGGGCCTTAACGGTAAATCCTTGGAATATTTCTGAGTTCGCAGTTGCTGTGGCCAGATATTTGAAAAAATCGTGACTCCATCCTTTCCATCTTCGTGGCTAGGAGCATCTTCGACATCTTCTGACTTTTGCTTCCTTTCTCTATTGGCAGCAATATGAATTCTTTGGCCAGATTATTAAATTTGGATAGGAGCTCCACTAATTCGTTGATATCCATTCTGCTGGACAGTTTCTTGGCCGCTCTGCTCCACATTTGCTTCAACAGTTTCTCGGGCCTTCATCGTGGAGATTGTAAGCTTGAAGTTTGTGTCGTTGCCTCCAGGGTTACTGATGATGTTGCCATTATAAGATCTCCCTCATTCTCCTTGTCTTCATTATCACTGCGATGACAAACTTGTCTTGGAAAATGGCTTCTATGGAATCAGGAATGGAGCAGAACCCTTTCGATGGTCAATTAAGGCCGGCATCACGCTTGATCAATAAAATATGTGATCGCAGGAAACCCCTTGAGCTCTGTAAAATCCGGATCGGGGAAACCTTTGCTAACAATGGTTGATGTCTCAATGTGTTGATAAGGAAGAAACTTCGCCTCCAACGTCAACATAGATTGCGGCAAAACGAATGGTCTTGAAACTGATTCCTTCCAGCTCATCGAGTTATAGTTCCCGGTGCATCTTCGTTCACTTCGCTCACAAGGCTGTGCTATTCTTATTCGCAGTGCGGAACTGGTTTTTACCAGATTTCCGTCTCATCGAGAGCTCTAGGCGATGAGCAGATATTGTTTTTGAGAGAGATATCTGGAGTAACTGCCCCCTCCAGCAAAATTGGGATTCAAATCTCTTTGGCGTTATCTCTTCCACATTCGGTGTACATAAATCTCAGTTTTTTTTTATTGAAAGATCGAAATGTAATCCCATAATTCAATGCCGGAATTACGGATTTGGTTAAATTTACTATTTTTGGGCAATAAATCTTTGTTGACAGTATTCAATCTGCAACTGATGGGCGATTATTTGAAACGCTAAAGTTGTAAAGTAGCTGCCCCAACCCTTCTCTTCGAATATGGTGAGCTTCTCTCGCTCAGCATGGCTGCTCAAAGAATCCCTGCTGCTTCTTAGATTCTTAAAAACTTCCACAATGGGGATATTTTCCAAATCCACAGCTTTAATGGCTCTTAGATTCGCAACTGTATCAGCATTTTTCGCAAATCTGGTTTTCTGACTGCCTCGACACCCACAAGATATGCAATCCAGCGATCAATGCATCATGGAGCTGTATTTGTTTGGATATGCCAATCACCAGACATTTGAGCGGAGGGGATTGGACTGTCGGCGACTTTTGATGCAGCGTTGATGTTCTGTTCATTTGTTTGAATGCTCTCGGCTTTTTTTTATGACGCATTTGAATATGAGTTTGGTGGTTTTTTTGTTTATTTTTTTATTTTTTTATGAGTAAGTTAGTTGGGTTTTGTTTATTGTTTTTATTTGTTTTTGTTATTATTTTTTAAATGATTTTGTTTTGTTTTTAATGTTTGTTTTATTTTTTTAATTTGTTTATAATGTTTTGCATTGTTTGTAGTTTTTGTTATTTTTATTATTTTTAATTTTGTTCATTGATATGTTGTTTGTTTTATTTTTTATGTTGTATGTTTTTGTTTGTTGTTAATTGTTTTATTGTTAGGTTTTTTTTTTTTTTTTTTATTTGTTTTATTATGTTGAATTTGTCATTTTAGGTTGTGGTTTATTTTTATTTTAAATTTTTTTTTTTTTAAAGAAATCTAAAAAATAAATTGGATCTTATTCTATGAAAAAAAAAAATGTTTAGTTTTGATTTTTTTTTAAATAATATATATATATATATATATATATATATATATGTGAGATTTTGCTCAATTTTCTTTTTTTTTAAATCTAAATTTTTTAATCTGAATCGAGGTCAAACTAGGATGATATTGATGTTATGGTGGAGGTGAATGGTATGGATAATATTGATGATGATATTGAGGATAGAGGATATGTTGGATTTCCTTTGTAGGGCCTTTGCCAACTTTGTTGCGAAGATTGGTTTTTAGGTTGGGATAGAGATAGCCAAGATTTCCAAGGTTGGTTTTGAGGTTGGGATTGAGATGCCCAAGGTTGCCAAGGCAAGGGTGTTTTCCGATTACCCTGAGATTGTTGTGCATAACCTTGAAACTGTGCATAAGGATATTGCATATTAGGTTGATGAGGCTGCCATAGTCCTCTTGGAGCTATATAACAAAGTTGCTCTTGTGCTTGATTTGTTCCATTATCCTTATGGTAAACTGCCTTCAACCCCGGTAATGATGGGCAATCTTCAGTAGTATGTGATCCTGCACAAATTTTACACATTTCAATTTTATCAAGTGGACATTCATGCAAAGCATGTTTCTTTCTACATTTAGGGAAAAATATAAATGAAGAAACTTTTTGTTTGATTTGCATTCTTAGCATGTCAGTTTGTTCATTTAAATTACCAAGAATGTTTAGAAAATTGTTCGGTTTAGTTTGACTTGATAATCCTGGTGTCGACTTACTTACTCTTGCCATAAATGGATCTTGAGGGGATCTTATATAATTTTCTTTTGCTCTTGATATGTTCTTTCACAATTCACAAATCTCTTGAAATGACAATCGATAGACATTTCCTTTTCCCACCAGATTAAGAAGATCAATCCATTCATCATTTGTAGCATTTAGTAGGAGATTTTTTAATGTGTCTGATCCTAAATTATGCAATTTAAATATTTTGATATTATAAGTAAATCTCTCCACTAAATCTTCCAGGATTTCATCCTCTTTTTGGTTCATCTTAAAGGCTTCATTCCTAAGGTAATGGTGCATGCAATAATCTTTATATTTTTAAAAAAATACTCTTTTCATATCATCCCATGTCCTTATAGAATTTGTTCCTAAAGTCATGAACCATCTAAAATCTCTATCCTTCAATGTTGTCGGAAACAGATTCAATTTTTGAATGTGCAATGAGTAGTCATAAGATCTACGAATTATTTAAAATTAAAAAAGAAAGGTTTATGGGTCTTCTGATCTCATACCTTTGAAGTTAGGAAGTACAAATGGAGGGATGTTCTTCATTTGAATGCTGATATCATTTTCTTGAATGGGAAATCCAAAAGAATCTTCCTCATTGTCATCATCTGCATCCATTTCTTCAACCTCCTTTTTCACCTCTTCTTCTACCTTCAAAAATAAGAATTCATGATGTGGATATGTGGCTCTTATTGCACCACGTGATATAGTGGGTGTGGTAGGTGATTGAATTTTTTTTGGTTTTTTTTTTAATAAAAAGAAAAAGGCTCCTATTTACACTTCCCTGGCAATGACACCAAAATATTTGGTCAATTTATTTGTCTTAAATTTATTACATAAATTATAGACTGGAGTTGGTAAACTTGTGAAGTACAAGTGCACAATATATGCTAGAAGCCTCTTTTATTCATTTAGTTTATTGGCATGAAATTTGGATTTTTAGAGATTACTTCTAAGGATTTTTTTATTCTTATGTTCCTAATGAAATTGATAAATCTAAATTAGAACTAATAGATAAATGAAATATTATGGCAATAAAACTTGTAAATTAATCACTATGCACTTGAAATAAACTGCTCATGAACTTGTAAAACTACTCTAAAATAAATCACTGCTGCTCTAGAAGTAAAAATATGAATCTTCTGCAATTTGACAATTCAAAATGAAAGATCGATGAATCTACTTAAAATGATAAAAGAAGACTTATGAAAGCATCTACATCAAATAGCAAAATGGAATTTTGGTAAAAACTACAACAAATGACAAATTGGAATTCTGAAAACAACTACGGCAAATGATAAAATGGAAACATGAAAACTAAATTAAAAACATAAAATGCAAAACCTTCACTATTTGCAGGGGCCCTCCACAAACAGTTTGTCTCAAAGCTTCATACGAACAGTCAGCTACGCATCGAATCTTGAAGAAACTTCTTCATTAAAAAGGAATGAAAACAGTGTTTCAAAACTTCACAATATGCTTTAGAAAATTAACTTTAGAAAATAAGAATCTTCTTCCTTCTACTCTACTCTATTCTATTCCATTCAATATTACATCTCCTCACTTGGAGAAAGAGCACTCCTATTTATACATGAGTGCTTTGAAAACAAGATAAGAAACTCATAATTGCAAATCCACTTTTATCTCAACCAATATCCCTATAATTACAAAATATGATCCCTTTAAATCTTCACTCATATCTCACAAATCTTGGATAAGATATTTTATCCAAATCTCCATGATCTTCTCCTTGGAATCTTCCATGATATTCTCCTTGAAATCTCCATAATCTCTTCCTTGGAATCTCCATGATTTTCTCCTTAGAATAATCTTGAACAATTATCCTTTGAATTATTGAAATAGTGGAGGAAATATTCAAGAGAATTTTGAATAATTCTTCCAAATAATCCTACACATTTACAAAGCTCATCTACATTTAAGATATTTGTGAAATATGTCAATTTTCCAATAATTAATTACACATTCTCTTATAATATTAAAAATAAATAAATTGGAAAATAATGAGGTGAACCCATGGAAATGATATGATGAATGGTTGAATGAGGTGATGGAATGTGAGAAATGGTGAGGATAAACATGATGAAAATGTGACAATTATGAGACCCAGCACCTACAACAAGAAAAGAAACAAAAACAAAAATACAGAAATATGCAAAACAGAAATAAGAGATTCATGTGAGTAAGAAGAGAAAACAACACAATGAAATTGCAAGAGAGCTCTAAGGTTCCTGGACTGGCCAAGCCCAAGGAGGAACCAGAGTCCTATGGAAAAAATTAAGCCTTAGAAGCTAAAATTGGCACCAATCTTCATTATTGAATCACTCCAAATACATCCCCGCAAGAACAGAAAATGGAGCTTCCAGAGAATAAGTTTTATCCACAATGATACTAAACAATACCTGCCCCTAGAGGCCAATTTGAATTGGTACTTACAAAAAATGATGAGGAAGCATTATCCTTGAAATGAGGAAGCTTTCCCCTCCAAAATCCCTCAAATAGTGGATCTGGTTTCCAACACTAGGTGTTTGCAGTAAACGACAAGGAACAGATTCCTAGATTTTCTCAATCATTGAAGTTCTGGAATATCTCCATAATTTATCAATTATTTCATGTTATTTTGTTAATTTATTCTCCAATATTTATCCTCTAATAGTAGGGAGCAAGTCCCTAGATTATCTCCTTCTCCCAATATTCATAATCCTTCCAATATTCTCACAATATCCTTCAAAAATAAATAATATTAGGCACAAATATAAATTTATCTCGAAACCTTCCTAAGAACATATTAAAGAATAAAAAAAATTGTTAAGTGTAGAATTAGATATTTAATATATCTTTTAAGTGCATATGAAAGGCTAGATGGGCCTTAATTTATGTCTAATTTAGAGGCCCATCATACCCCCCTACTCAAATTTCTTATCATCCTCTGAGAAACCGATTCATCCCCCTTTCCTTGTGGTTATTCATGTATGATGGCCTATTTCATTCTATGTTTATTGGTCCATGTGTTGCTCCTCCTGCTAATCTTTTTTCTACTCTTCTATTTTCATTTCTTCCCCTATCTCAGTTTCCCATTAAACTTCTAATTTAGGTTCAGGCTACTTCTTTCTCTCAAGTGATTATTCAATTGGAATGGTGGGAAAATTTAGGGCCTTTCTTGGACATGTTGATGAGGAGTTGCAAACATTATCTGTTGTAGGGAGATGGAGTTTGGTGATATCCATTGCTATATTTCTCTTGTTTTTTTTTTAATGTATTTTCTGAGTTAGCATCTTGTTTTTGAGTGAGATGCTTAACATTTTTATTTGTTTTTTCTTATTGCAGGTGTTGCATGGAGGTCCACAATTTCCTTTGCTACTTTTTTCATCCTCCTGTAGTCTGGTAGTGGTCCTTTGAAGCAATCTGCATCAACTTACCCTCATATTTTGACCTTGTTGTGCCATATACATAATTGCTACAGGAAAATTTTTAACTTCTTGTAGCAGCCTTCTCTCTACTTCTTGGGGCTCCAGATTTCTTATATATGAAGGGAAATATTTTATGGAGGTTAGGTATGGAGTGATGGAATGATTGGAGTGATGGAGAGGTCCCATGCCAAGGTATAGGTGATCTAGCTGCTAGTGGCACAACATAGTGTTTAAGGAGTGAATCTTTGTTCATGGAGTGAAGTGAGAGTTAGGAGTGGTAGGTATAGGAAAAAAATAAATTATCATGCTCTTTTTGAAGTTTAGAAACATTTTAGAGAGCTAATTTCCTTGTAAATAATTTTCCTGTAGCATTTACACGGTCTCCTGGATTGATACAAGAATCCTGTAGTTGCTAGGAATTTCTTGTAACAATTACAGTGAGGAGGAAAAATGGATTTTTCTGCCTAATTGAAACATGCAATGTGTGAATGGGTAAATTATAGAGTTGTACATGGAGTGTGCAAGCAGAGGAGTGAGAGAAGAGAGTAGCAAAACCACCTTTGATCAACAAAATTTGTCTTCCTAAACTTCCTGTAGAAAATTTGTCTTCCCTGTAGAAAATATGTTTTTCCTCTAGCAAATTTGTGTAGCAAATTGTGTGCTCGTAGCAACCCTATTTCGCTTGTAGAAAATCTATTTTTCATGCCAAGAGGTGGTGGGTCCACCTTTAATTTTTTATTTTTTCTATTTTCAATCTTTCTCTTTTTTTTCAATTGTTTTCTCTTTTTTTCCCAATTTTTTGTCTTTTATCATTGCATGCAAAATAAACTCAGAGTTATTTTTATGTTAATTGAGTTCACCCTCAGTTAGCCCTTGGAAATATTTGTCTTCCACCATAAATAACTACTTACTACTCACTTTCTCAAGTTCTCTTTTCTTTTGTCTTGTTCCTCTCCAATATGTGTGTGTGTCTTGGTGGAAAAGTGAAGCTAGTTACTAGATAAGGTCGAGACTGCTCTGCTACTGATTTTGGCTATAAAAAAACTTTATTTCTCACACTTTTAATGTTTTCTTAAGCTAGAATACATTCGAAGAAAGGTTTTGATGATTTCATACCTGAGGGTTACCCTTGATGTGTTTTTGCAAGTGATATTGAGGCTGCTAATATGACTATTGAAGCTCGCTTTAGTGGTTCTGAAGCTACTAATCATGATCCTGCAGCTACATGAGATAATCTTCTTGAGGTCCTATTGCTAATAAATTTGAATATGGAGGTATTCTAGAGTTTTTTGTTGCTTTTGTTGTTGTTTCTTCACATCCCTGGATAAAATTCTGTTACTGAGATGTTCATGATGTGAGTTTTGTGGTTGATGATTTTGTTTATGTACAAGTCTTCATAGCATGGTGATTTTTTCGACTGGAAAATTCTTTTGTATATGTAGTCTTATCCCAATGTTCAATCTTCTACTAGTGGAGTGGATGGACTGATTCCTAAGGAGGTTGTATACTTCTCAGTTTCAGAAATGGATTCATGATGCTCAAGGTGGCTGGATCTTCTGCCCTGTGGGTGAAAAAAGAATTGATGCTGAGTTTTTATGTGATTATACAGGTTGCTCAGGAGAAATCCCTTGTAGTAGACTTACTTTAGGCATAGCTCTCAAACGGTATATCTGATTGACCTGAATTCGTTTGAGAATATTAATATCATCCTTGTGCACCTCCCCATAAACAATATCGGCCGTTAGATAAACAAGTCTTAATAAATTTGAAAAATGATTGTAGGTGATGGAGATAAATTCCTCACAAACTGTGCACCAGAAATTTCTGAAATTTCTTGAGAATGATATCATCATATATATTCATCTTCCCCTAATAACAACAATTTTCTGTTAAAAATAAGGACTTTCCTATAGCAAAAACAGGGTTTCGTGTAGCATTTTAGGAGAAGGAGGAAAATGAATGAGAAAATATTGGATATCATGGGTGGATGTTGGAAATGGATGAGGGTGATGGATTGGCATTACCTTGGTCCTTTTGGAGCATATGAGAAAAGGAGGAGGAAGTCGAAGATTGAATTCATTTGACTAGATTTTTGACCAACTTTTTCTTTTTCTGCCAACTTTTTTTTTTCCTACTTGCAAAGGTTGGAGAGAACCTGCATTCATTAGAGAGAGATACATGGAGAAAATTCAATTTTTCGTTTCATTTTTTCACTTTTTTTGTTTTTTTCTTTAGGCCTACTAGCTGCCTCAATGAGGTTTTCAACTTGTAGGTTTGCCTAGGTTCCTCAAAGGAGGTTTTCACCTAGGATATTTTATTTTTATCTTATTTTCTCCTTTTTCCAACCCATTTACAACCTCATGGATGTTTTCAATTAGTGAGCCAATCTCAGGCAGCTCAAAACAGGTTTTCACCTTAGATTTTATTCTTTTTCCTTTTTTTCTCTTTTTCCTTTTTTTTTAATTTTTTTTATCCTACTCTACTTGAAAAACAAAATCTCTTTCAAGTATAGGAATACTTCCAATGGAACCATGTGCACATCAAGATGACAAATAAAATCATGTGCAAACTTGAAATACATGCTTTGAAAATGTACCTTAATATGAGAGATGAATTGCTTAGACTGACATTGTATCAAGTGTTAGTACCCTATAAATTGTAGGATATCAAGGTGATTAGATACTTGATGTTTCATGAAACATTTTCATTGTTGAAAGGCTTTTTAAAATTCAAATGATTTCAAATAAAAAAATATGAAAAGAAAGAAAAGAGGGTATAAAGACAGAAAAAAGAGAAAATAAAAAGAGAAAAAATGAAAGAAACCCCTAAGAAGAAATAAACTCAAAGTGTTGCAAGTTCAAGTTCCACTATTCATTAGATATGTTTGT
This sequence comes from Pinus albicaulis, assembly GCA_034641835.2. Taxonomy (NCBI): domain Eukaryota; kingdom Viridiplantae; phylum Streptophyta; class Pinopsida; order Pinales; family Pinaceae; genus Pinus; species Pinus albicaulis. The sequence goes on from CM076570.1 coordinate 1,066,155,987, forward strand.
CCAATGATATAGTTTAATCATGACTGGAAATTTTTCTTTCTGATAGGTTAGAAAATAAAGATAGGTCAAACTGTTTAATGTTGGATTATCAGTGGATAGCTAGAAAATGAAATTGGATCAACAGTTTAAATTGAACCGATGGATGAAATAAGGATAGGTGTTAGGTTGGAAATTCCAAAGCAAAATGATTTAAGGGTTTTCTAGTCCAAATGCACCCTGAAAAAGAAGACAAAATGTTAGGGGATTAGTTTGGGTAGGTAGATGTGCTGAGGAGAAAAAATGAAAGAAAATTTTAAATTTGTTCCACCCGATGCAACATCAAAATCCCATTTTTCCTTATGGTGGAGGAGGATCACATTATAGGGTGTTCACACTCAAAATATGGAGAAGGAGGTATGTTTTAAAATTTTGGACTTCACAGTCATAGGGCATATCTTATGCAAAAAAGTTATCCTAAGTCCCGAAGCTATCAATTCGCTTTATTCCGAAAAACCCCCAAACCCACATTATTTTCACTTATCCTAAGTCATAACTGCCCCCCCCCTGGTATTCATTCATTCTACCGACCCCACCATACTGTTGCGGATGATGTCTGCACTAACCTCCTCGCAAGTCCTTGCCATCTTCGCTCACCACCACATATTTGATGGCCCACGGTGCATTTCCACCCCCCCTCGGCTACCAAACGTAAACAAGGGGGGCTCCAAAATGGGAGGTATTCATTTCCTCCATGAACACCACATGTTGTGTCGAGAAGAGTTCACACCCCCCCCCCCCCCCACCAATACCACCGACCACCTCCAACCCCCTCTGAAAAGCGGTTTTTTTCATCAACCTAACTGCCACATCTGTTTAACCGTTACCAATGTTGTTGTGCCATGTCCACCATCCTCTATCCACTCTTCCCTATCACAACTCCTCCCACCAACATCTCGTTGTGCCATGAATGTTTGGGCCATTATCCAACGGACCCGTGCGAACTCAGCAGTAACCCTCAATTACATGTTACAACAGGAATTCATGACCAGAAGCATAGTTTTCTTTTCTCATACTATCAAAATTGCAAGTATTTGATTCACAGGAAGAAACAATCAATCCTTATTGAAGAGAATCTTTTCTTCATAAAAATAAGGTTGTTAACTCACAACAACTCTTGTTACAGATTATTATCAGTTCTTCAGCTTTTTTCATGCTTCCCCTTCTATTATTTCCCTTCCCCAGTGCTGATCTATAGCATTGTCCCCTCTCTACTCCCTTTTTCTTACATCTCATTCTCCATTGCAGGTTGAGAAAGAGAATACAAAGGAAAAAAACATGCCTCCCAAGGTAGACCAACAACCTTTCAATCTCATGGTCTACCCTCAGGTAGACTTAGATCATATCCCCCTAGATGATAGAGACTACAAAATCCACGAGAGAGAGTTAGACTTTGACTTGTTTGATGTCTATTGTTGGCTCGAGGATAAGCTCCTTGGTGAAGGAGATGATATAAGACTGTAGGAAACCAAGATTCCATATTACATCTTTCCTAAAACCCATGACTACCCTGAGCTAATAAGAAAATGTCAATCATGATATGACATTAATCAGATAGGCATACTAAACCCTACAGGAGAGATTTTATTTTACATCAATGCCCCATCCATTCAAGAGATGATGCAAGCCACCATTTTTTAGAACACTATCCCTTTTTCATATGAGGCCCTTGTAGGATTATACCAAGGGTTAGATTTTGCTAGCAGGGCCAAAACCTTAGAGATTTTCATGGCAAAAAATGCACCAATGCCTACAAAGAATCCCCCATATCCATCATCCATCTTCCAAGATAAGACCAAGCACATTATCATTGTTTTATCTTATTTTTTAGGATATCATAATCATTAGTGGGTAGATGAAGCCATGATTGGTTTCTTTTCTATCCTTTCCTCAGATGCTAAGCCCACTGTTATGTTCAACTATGCTCAGTTTCTTGATGATGCAATTCATGATCAATTCCTGAAGTTATAGATAGAAGAGGTATTGAAATACACCTCTGTGTTGGTGTACATGTTTTCTTGTTTTCAATCCAGCAAGTTCCAATTTGATATGATGAAGCAAGATGATGACTCGCAATCCCAATCTGTAATTTTATGGACAACTTTATGGAGGAAGGAGAAGAAAAACTATTGCTACAAGAGATTTGTAGACCTATTTGTTCACCCAACAATCAGTGCACTCAACATTACCACAGAGCCAAGGATCAGTGAGGAAATAAAGAATGTGATTCGGTTGGCAGTTCGTATCAAGATAGCTGATTGTTACCTATACCAAAACTACACAGAGAACAGAGTTTATGCCAGTGAATTGGCATCCTATAAACTACCCAAGTACCTCTCTATGAGAATATTTTCACTTGAATATATCATAAAAATGATAAAATAATATGAGGTTCATTTTTCCTCTACCAAGAATAAGTCAAAATTCAAGATAAAATCACAAATTGGTCCATTTATTTGCAACAACAAAGTTGTGGGGGAAGAGGTTGATAAATTTTTCAAGGGGATGAAGTTCACACACAACTTTACTTGGTCCTATGATCCAATGGGGATCATCTCCAAGAAGAGGTTGGAGAAAAAGTCCACACCCTACATTCATACCTAGAAACTAGAGATAGAAAAGTACATGAACCAAGAAGAATGGGTAGAAAACACACTCCAAGAGGAAAAAAAGTAGGTCATCTCTACTTCAGGAATCCAAACACCAACTCCTCAAGAAAGGAAAGTTGCATGAGTTCAAGATGACAAAGGAAAGGAACCATAGAAGGAAGCAGGAAGCAAGAGGACCAGGGAGGATCAAACATACATGGATATTGATTCCTCCACTAAATAATTCAAAATTAAATATAGGAAGAGGGCCAGAATCCACATGGAGATTGACCAGGGAAGTGAGAAGAACCAGAAAATTTCTATCAGAATCGGAGATTCACCAAGTTCATCTCTAGCAGGTGGCCAAACATTTTTCTCAACATCCTCTGCTACTGTGCCTTTCCGACAGCGTAATGTGAACACTCCAACTTCTACAACCACTACAGGGAAATAAGAGGAGGATATCTATGATACATTCAAGGAGATCAAAATAAGGAATGAGGTTCTTAATACCAACACATATAATCAGTTTTGGAAACAATCCAGAAGCTCCGAAAGCAGGCTTCTTTCATCGTTTGATTGTGAAAAAGGGAGGATGAAGATGGATTTCTTAGAAGAACAAATCCCTCAACTCAAGACTTCAGTAGACTACAAGAAGACCTATTTTGAGTTCAATATAAAGATAATTCATCCAATTGACCAAATGGATATTCATAAGTAGACAGGAGAAATGATCTCCTCCACTTTAACTATCACTGCCACGAGTCTCTCCAAGTTGCAGGTGACTTTATCCAATACAAAATCACAATTGAAGGTGGAAAATATCTCCTCCATGGCCAAATGCTTAAGTATAAAATATCTGGAGGATTTGGTGATGCAACTCGAGTAAAATCCATCAAACATAGCAGTGGAAGAAGCACCTGTGAAGAACAAGAATGCAAAAATAGCTACTTTGAGAAGGTAGCTTAAGATGCCAGTGAAAAAAGATCCTATGGCGAAGGACATAGAAGCGAATGAAACATAGAGGCAGATATGTTGCAATTGATCGTTGAAAAAGAATAAAAAATTAAGAAGATGGAGAGTGAGATGGATAAAATGATAAAATAAAGACATAAATAAATAAGAGATTGAGTGAAGGGAGCATAAAAAAAAGTAGCTAAGGTCATGATAACCCTGTAAGCAACCCCTGTCACAGTGATTCCAACATCTACATCAACAACAGGTGCACTAGGTGAAGGTGCTAAGCAGTTGACTAAGGCTATGGATAACATGTCCTTACAGACATCAGAAATTAAAAAGCTGCAAGACTAGCCCAGTCAACTACAAGATCAGTTTAAAAGGAAATATTCAGCAGATGCCACAGAATTATAGAGCAACAAAAAGTTGAATGAAGGTATGCAGAATTCCCTTCAGGAGCCTTCAATTGGAAGCATGCTAGGAAGAGTCAAAAAATTTATTTGGTTGGATATAATTGAATCTATGAATGATTTATGGCCATCAATTCAAATAATTTTTTAGTAGAGGGATTTAATCGAGTTAGTGAAAGTTGACATTGAAAAGGAAAATGATGAACTTGGGGATAAGCCCCAAACTACCAACAATATCATCAGATTTCTGAATTATAAAATCAATTAGGAATTGTAACAACAAGAAGTGGCAAACAGAACAACCACTATACTTGAGTTAAAAATGATGTTGAATAAGAAGAGTCTAGTTACAAAACTAGAACAAAGATGCCATCAGTTGGAGATTGGAGTAAGTAGATTTTTCAATAGGATTGAGCCACTGAACAAAAAGGGATTTCCTTCCTTATTTATTATCAATGATAAGTTGATGCCTAGGACGGATCATGTGAAAGGGCTCTCAGAGATTTCAGAGGACACATCCAAGCTTACAAATATGAAGAACACTATGACTGGGAAAGCATTTTATGAAGTTATCAACAATGATGTCTTCATACAACATGAGATTAAGCACATTTTTTATTTAAGGCCAACATTTGTAAAGTACACCAAGAATGATGAAGTCTACAGAAAGTTGATAAGAACTAATATTCCAACTCCAGAGAATTTGGAAAATCTATGTAGACTCCAGGGGGGATGACAACTTAGCATGATGAAAAAGCAGGAAGCTCAGCGAATTGTCTGCATTAGCAGATCTAGTGTATCAGAACAGCTCAGCAGTATCAAATCTGCCTGCACAGCAGACCGTGGAATCATTGAATAATGGCTTTAGTCATCTCTTAAAGGGCCATTACAATGAATGACAACTTTATGATGAATTTAGACATCTGTTGAAGACCGTTACACAATATCCATGCCTGAGACGCACACGTCAAAGTCATTTACTTTGTAGTAAATGAACTGATTAACCTTTTGATAACGATAATCGGTTGAAAATAGCTTAAATATAGAATTTTATTCAGTATTAGGGGTTGGACCTTGGTTTTATAAGCACTTTTCATTGCAAGTATTTTTAGTTTTCAAGTTGGAGCATCAATAAAGAGATCATTCTGCAAGATTCATGTGTTCTATTATCCTAGAGATGTATTTCCTTATTCATGTTTAATGTTTTCCCACTGTAATCTTTTCATGTGCATCATTTAAATTTGTAATTGTAAAAGAAGAAGGTTAGATTAAGATTTACTGTTTAAAGTACCTTAATTCTGACTTTCTTTATAATTTTAATGTTTTCCTCTAATGTATGGTTGAAGAATTATTAGTTTCTCTTAAGTCATTACTGAATTCACTTTTCTCCACTTCATAATTCCACTCAGTTCTAAACACCAGCACTCATAGCTAGCTTTCCTTGAATTTGTTCTGGGATTTGATGCTTATACCCAGTCGTTTTCGACTCCATAGCCCAATGGAAGCTATTTAAAGGAACCCCTTAAATCCAACCATGAACAATCAAACAAAACAATTCTCACAATCAATTTAACTAGCCCAATATTAGAAAGCTTAAAACAAATCCGAATCTTACATAGAGAGATCCCTCTCTGAGTCTAGGAGGGCTAGATCCTAGGCTTAAAGTGGTTTTTATGTTGTGCTTTACGATTTATTCTTGCCAATATTGTAAATTATAGAGTGATAACATAGTGGTGACGATACTGGGGACATAACTGAATTTTTTTTATTTTCATCCGAATTCAGAAAACCCCTTCTAAAAAGCATTGTATGATACAAATTTCTTTTAAAGATTGGTTTATTTCAGTATTCAATAATTATTTTGTCTATGATTTTGAACTAAATTCTGTCTCCCAAAATAATATCCACCAGATCCCATCTAGATCCAAATCCCCTTCCTATTGTAGACAGTCCTGAGAATATCTTGAGGAAAACTACTAGAATAGACAGTCAAACTAGTAAAAAAATTCTTTACAGGTCTAGCTCCTTACCTGATAACTTTGTCACTTTGCAAGAAATTCAATTTGATTTGTAGTTTGAACAAGGTATCTTCAGAACCAAATCTTAGAATTGGACTGACCTTACAGTTTTTTATCCATCCATATTTCATACCCCTGCCCATCCACCTTCACCCACCATTCACCTCACTCCATCACCTCCACCAATCATGGCGCCCAGATATGCCCCATTGGTGCTACCAACACCTTTACCTCCTGTGCCCTAGGATTAACAATCTAAGCTCCCAAAATTTGATAACATTGGCCCTATGACTTCCCAGAAACACATAGTTAAAATGAATGAGTGTTTTGACCTGCAAGAAATTGATGATGACAGTGTCAGATTGAGAATTTTGTCAAAGTTTAGGGGTTGAAGTTAGAAAATGGCTTAAATGTTTAACTGCCAATAGTATTCATGATCTCTCAGCTTTTCACCAAAAATTTATAAACATATGGGAAGTCAAGAAAAATCCACTGCAGATTTTATCAGAATATGAAACTATTAAGAGATATCTAGAAAAGAGTGTGAAAGACTATTTTATGAGATTTTCTAGCCTATACAACACACTCCCTGATAATATGAAACCACCCTAAGGGATAGTTCTACTTAAATTCCAAAATGGATCTGACCCAGACATGGCCTATCAACTTAGGGAAAGAGACTCACCAACTTTAGAGGAAATCCAAAAATATGTTGTGAGTGTAGAAGCTAATTTATTAGCTAAAAGGGATAGGATAAGGTCTAAGAGGAGAGTCACAATAAGAGAAGAACCTGCAACCTCCACATATGATGCCAAAATTGACAATTTGGTAAGGACTATGTTAAGGATGAGGGAGGGGATTAGCCTGAATGAAAGAGAGATACCTAGAGAAAATCAGTCAGTACCCCAAAAAAAAAATCAGAACCCAAGAAGAAACCCTCCACAGGTTAGACAGAGAGAGAAAAGAGGTCTTGATCAATAGATTAGGCCTCTTTTTTAAGAAAACTATGCTGATGAAGATGAAATAATAGTGGAGGAAGTGGAGGAAAATAATATTAACTTGAAGGGGATTAATGAAGATGATTCTATTTTTTTCACTGAAGATGAACAAGAATTGTTTTCACTAACCCAAACAGACCTCAGATCAAAATAATCTGATGATTACAAACTGGATTTTGAGAATGCTGTTATGGAGGTCCATAGACATTACAATTCGAGAAGCAAGAAAAAGTTAGATAATTTTAATAAGAAGGACTCAGGAAATTCTTACAAGAAATTATCTGAATATGAAGTCAAGAAAACAACAAAAAACACTGATAAAAATTCAAATAACCTAGAAAAGAAAAACACCGAAAACAATTCCAAGAAAGCAGTAGATATTCCAGCCAGAAATGCTCATACAAACATCCCCAGTACAAGAAAACAAACCAAAGTTACCCAAAGAATATAGGCTGAAAGAATTGATTTTTCAAACCCACTGAAAAATCAAACACCATTCAGTATTGAGATTGAACTTGAAAAGGTGAAGATTTCTATCCCCCTCATTGAATTAATCAACAAAAATGTCTACCGATCTCAGGTCCTAAAAGTGTTAATTATAGGCGAAGTTATAGATACTATCAATTTAAATGATGACCACCCTGAACTTTTTTTTGGGCCAGAATTTGATGGAAAACCATAGGAAAGAGGTGTCAGTTTAAACATTAATGACAATATTCTTCACAATGCCTTGTTGGATTCGGGTGCATCACACAACCTTATGCCAAATTCTATCATGGAGAAGCTTGGTCTTGAAATCACTAGACCCTACAAATATTTATACTCTTTTGACTCTAGCAAAGTTATATGCCTAGGTCTAATCAAAGATATTTGTGTCACTATAGCTCAAATACCTGCAAAAAGTTTAGTGATGGACATTTTTGTGGCTGACATTCCCCCTAAATATGGAATGCTTTTATCTCGCTCATGGGGAGAAAAATTACAACGGACCGTGCAATTGGACATGACATATGCTACAATTCTGGTGTTTCGTTAACCAAGAAGACTATATAGGGAAACATTAATGAAGTACATGGTAAGTAGCCAAGAGAAACCTCACAATTACCCTTGTATTTTTTTCACACTGACCTTGATTCTTTCATTTTGTACAATGATGGAATCACTGATTCACAATATTCCCATATAGAAAATAATCCCATAGAAAATAATGGCAGTCAAATACAAACATAACAACCAGATATAGCAAATGAACCTCTTTGGAACATGAGTTTTGATGGCTCATGTGGCAAAGATGGCTCAGGGGTAGGCATTTGGGTGTATAATGAAGGAAACATTAGTGCACAGGGTTAATCATACAAATTAAATTTTCAATGTACAAACAACATTGTAGAATATGAAGCTTTGCTTTTGGGATTACAAATTTTGAAAAAATTAGGAGCAAGAAGGATCTCTATACATGATGACTTTGAGTTGGTCATAAAACAAGTTAAAGGACTATATGCAACAAAACACCCTAGATTAAGAGCTTATGGGAATGTTGTCCTTGATTTCTTGAGAACTTTTGAGGAATACGATTTAGCAGTAATTCCCACAAATAATAATTTCCTAGCAAATGGCCTAGATTTTACACCAAGTACTCGTAAAATTCCTCACCCAAACAAACAACATACAATCGAGGTCAAAAATCATCCTTCAGTTCCATATAACATGAGGCACTGGCAGGTTTTTGGTAGTGATAAACAAATTGAAAACTTCCTACAATATAAAGATGAATTTGAAGACAATAACATAGACATGGATTGTGAGGAAGACAGTCTTACTAATGAACAAAGTATTGAAGAAAAGGAAACTATTTTTTTGGAAACTATTGTTTTAGAGACTGTTTTTTTAGATGTCAGTACCAATGTAAATATTCGACATAACAAAACTGTACATAACACAGAAAATCAAAAAGACCTGGAAAAAGAAGAATTTGAAATAATCCAACTCAAAGACAATAATATGCCTAGAGGGATGGTCCCTTTAGATGAATTATTTGACTTTAATGATGTTGCAAAGAAACCCAAAATGGAACCAACTAGAGAAAATATTGAGGAATGAAATATAGGCACGGAACATAATCTCAAAATCATCAAATTGTCTAAATCTCTGCATTTTAGGAAAAAAAGGAGATATATAGCCCTGTTCAAAGGATTCATTGGTGTGTTTGCATGGAGCTATTAGGATTTGAAGTCTTATGATACCAACATCACCCAATATAAAATTCCAATTAAAGAAAATAAAAAACCATTCAGACAAAAATTGCGAAGAATAAATATGATTTTGATGGCTTCAGTTGAGAAAGAAATTAGAAATATGTATGAACAAAAAATCATAGTAGCACTGAAATACTCCAAGTGGATTTCCAATATTGTCCCAACTAGGAAGAAAACAGGTGAAATTAGACTCTGTATTGACTTCATAAACCTTAATAAAGTATCTCTTAAGGATAATTACCCTTTACCAAAAATGGATCAGATATTACAAAGGGTATTGGGTTCCAGTAGGATATCTTTGTTAGATGGTTTTTATGGTTACAATCAAGTGTTAGTACACCCTGATGACCAAGATAAGACAACTTTTACAACTCCTTGGGGGACTTTCATGTATGTGAAAATTCCTTTTGGATTAATGAATGTTGGAGCTACCTTTCAAAGGACCTTGGACATTGATTTTGCTGATGACATTGGACAAGCTATTGTGATTTATTTGGATGGCATCATTGTGTTTTCTAAAACAGATGAAGAACATTTGGCACACTTGAGAAGATTTTTTTTTAAATGCAGAAAATTCAGAATTTCCCTGAATCCTAGGAAGACATTATTTGGATTGGAATAAGGAAAAATGTTAGGTCATATCATCTCTCAGGATGGAATCAGAATTGACCCTATCAGAATTGAGGGAAAATTGGAAATCAACCATCCCAGAAATCTTAAAGAACTCCAATCATTCATTGGTAAAATCAACCTCCTAATTATATTTATACCAAACTTAGTAGAACTCTTAAGGAACATCAGTAATATGCTCAAGAAAGAATAAGAAACAAATTGGAACATAGAAGAAAAATAGCCTTTTGATTTTGTCAAGCTAGCATTGAAAAAAGCCCCAATATTAACCAATCCATATTTTACTAAAGATTTCATGATTTTTTCTTTTGCTTCTGAACATACTATTGTTGTTGTTTTATTAAAGAAAAATAGTGAAGGACAAGTGCAACCAATAGCTTTTTTTAGTAGGGGATTAAGAGATGCACCATTGAAATATAATATCATAGAAAAAAAGGCTTTTTCCTTGGTTAAAGAATTGAAATATTTTAGAGTTTATATTTTGCATTCACATATCATTTCTTTTGTTCCAAATGCAGTTATCAAAGATATATTAACATAAAAAGGTATTCATGGAAAAAGAGGAAAATGGATTGTAGTAATCTTAGAATATGATTTGGAAATCAAGCCTACCAAGGTGATTAAACGCCAAGGACTAGCTAAATTTATGGAAGAATATAACTTTCATGCACTAGACATCAGCATGGTACATTCATTAGATGATAAAGAGGAACTGGTGACTCCACCGATTGACGAAGCATTCCCAAATTCTCCATGGTATGCTGATATTTTGTATGTATTGTCAAACTTGAATGCTCCTCCCGGGTTGTCTAAACCAAAAGCTAGATTTCTAAAACTTAAAGTTGTTCAATTCTTCATTTTTGACAATTTTTTGTATTGGAAAGATATTGGAGGTATCTTGCTTAAATTTTTATTGAAGGAGACACAGATTGAGTAATGTAGGAGTTTCATGTGTTGGCAATATGATGCAGAGTGTTGTCCTTGATGGCAACCCACTTAATGAAGATGAAGACATGAGATGATTGGCATATGTTGTCCTTGATGGCAATCCACCTGATGAAGTTATTCTTGACCTGATGGACTTGGTAAATGATGTTAGTTAGAAATATGATGCTGAGTGTTGTCCTTGACTGACAACCCACTTGATGAAGATGATGGCAACTTACTTGATGAAGTTGTGCTTGATAGAATATGTCTTGATGAACTAAATATGATGTATTTACAGTGAGTACAGAAGGCAATGAAGAAAGGAATTCATCATGTGCTAAATCTATGGTAAAAAGAGTATGTCTCAAGGCATACGCGGATATGTCCAGGGGAAGTCGCGTATGCACGCGGGAAAGAACGTTCTAAGTCGCGTATGGGCAAAAGCACTCAAAAAGTGCAAAACCAGGGGTAACCACCATGGTATTGACCCATTGTATTGGGTAATGATTCGTCTAAATGACCCCGTCCAGGAATACCATCGGAAGTAATGTGGTTTTGGCTCATGGTATTGAAAAAGGGTAAACCTATATAAGGAGAAGAAATTCATTGTGCAAATCATGAGCATGGGTGCAAGATGTCTGAGCTTGAATGAATACTTCTCTCTGAAGTAGATCTGAATGGAAAGGGTTACAGTTGAATGATAGATCTGAATGTATGATGCACCAATGATGAAGAAGGGGATCTAGATCTGAAATGGACTTGTATTTTCTAGATCTGTTTATGGAATGATTAGATCTGTGATGAGGCGAACATATGTCTGAGGTAAAGGGTAAAATCTGAAGTGATGTATCTGTTGTGAAGAATTGCAATGACATAAAAGTCTAAAGAACCATACGCTAGTTCGCCGAAGAGGAAGCGCGTATATACGCGGCTTCGCTGAAGAGAAAGCGCGTATGCGCAATAAAATTTGCTCTGTAATATGCACAGAAGTATACGCTGGTTTATGTGAACGGAAGCGCGTATATACACGACATCAGTGAAAGGAAAGCGCGTATGCAAACTAGGGTTTGCTGAAGTCTGTGGTAAGAAATGTCTGATCTGTTCTGCTAGTTTACTGATATCTGTCAGTGAGTTATATGTATCAGTTTCATGGTTGACTGTGCTTAAAAGTATGGAGTGGGTCCAGTCTGAAAATTTGATGAAACGTGGTCCATAGAGGTGCTGAGGGTTGTAGCCTTCAGTCAGGGGGTCGTAGCTCTCTTCCAGGTGAGGCTGGTAAACGAGATCAGGGGGTCGTAGCTCCCTTCCAGGAGAGGCTGGTAAACGAGTCAGGGGGTTGGAGCTCCCTTCCAGGAGAGGCTGGTAAACGAGCGCAGGTGGGTGCCTGCGTGATGGTCAAGTCTACGCCAGCACATATGTTGTAAGATGTTTTCTCTATAATAAAATATTGAAGGCTGAGCAACTGCAGCGGTGGTTTTCTCCCGATTTGGGTTTCCACCTAAAAATCCTGGTGTTCATGTGTGATGCTTTGTGTGATGGTTTATTCTGTTCTTACTGCACATGTTTACTGTTTATTGAACATCTGATGAATGAATGATGGAATGATATAAGCAAAGAACTAATGACATAACTAGATCTCTGTGTATACGCTAGTTGCATGAAAGATATCCGCGTGTATACGCGAGTTTACTAAAGGAAAGTAGCGTATGGGTTTTAAGGAATGAAAAAGTGAAAAGTTTTGAGTATGCAGTAAATACTGATTCACCCCCCCTCTCAGTATTTTTCCCAACAATTGGAATCAGAGCAGGTCCTTCTGAAAAATCTTGATCGCTGAAAGGAGATCTGTCGCAATGGGAAGTCTTGAAGGAGTAATGTCTCTAAAGCCACCTTTATTCAATGGAAGCAATCTGATATTCTGGAAGGTACGAACAAAAGCATATCTGCAAAATCTTGGTGCAGAAGTATGGGCAACTATGGAAGAAGGCTATCAATATCTGGCAAGTATTCCTACTGATGCGGAAGAAAAGGAAGCTGTCAAAGAATCCAGCTATATATCCAATGAAGAAGAAGCGAATTTCGTGAGAAAACTCCAACTAGGTACTGAAAGATTCAAAGGTAAGCTTCCCTTCAAATGTTTTGAATGTGGAAAAGTTGGTTACTATGCTGCTAAATGTCATTATAGAGAAAAACATGGTAAAGGGAAACAATTTGAAAAGAGGAAGAGTTATTATGCAAATGAAGATAATGAAGTGTCCAGTGAAGATGAAGAAGATTCTGACCATGATCTGAAAGTGCTCATGGCAAAGAAGCAAAAGAAGAAGGCTACTCAAAGCAAGAAGAAGTCTCAGAAAACATGTATCGCAAAAATTGAAGAAGATGAATCAGATAGTGATTGGGGTCCTAATTTTCTTATTGCTGCAAACAATGATGAAGATAGTGAAAATTATGTTGTGGACCTAGAAGAATTTTTCAAATATCAACAAATATTAGTTAATGAGAAGAAAAATGGACATGTAGAAAAGGAATGTAGGTTGAAGAGATATGAGAAATTGGATAACTTCCAGCCCACAATAAGGAGTTTCAAGCAAAGTTGGAGAAAGAAGGAGGACTGGTCAGAAACATAGGGAATGATGACCCTACTGCAGTCATCCGCTTCTAAAGCTTACTTCTCTCAATGACTGCAGAAGTAATGAGAGATACATTATGGGGATGTATCATCACACGGGGAGCAATGCTTGATGATTCTCACGATTGATTTGGTTATTCTGGTTATATGTATTTCTGACAGAGCATCTGACATGAAGAAGACAGGTACAGGAAGTACAAGTTCAGGGGGAGATGAAGGAATGTGAAAAATTTCTATGCTTCACTTTCCATACGTGGGTTCAATGAACAAAAGTCGTGTATACACGTGAGTTCCATCACACACAGTCACGTATGCATTGATGATAAGAGAATTTATATGATAGCTGAAGATCTGGAGCAGAGGTTCAGGGGGAGCATCAGTCTGATTGTTAATAACTGTATTATTGACTCAGTATCAGCTTTATTTCTCAGTTATAAATAATGACGATATGATACTTGGTTTCTTATGAAGATTATGTATGAGTCCTGTTTGCCTTTTGATGAAGAACATTTGTTGCTGAAGTCTTATAATTCAGAGATAAGGACAGATCATACAGAGATTGTTGTTGATGACTTGCTGATGAAGGTGTTTAGGTTGCGCAAGAGGAGCACTAGTTCAGGGAGAGCAGCAGGTTGAATACTAATGATTGCATTTTTGGCACTATGTCTGCTTATTCTTTGATACTCATGCTCAAATGATGATGACTGGGTACATGGTTTATTATGATGAGATTTTGAGCCTTGTTTGCTGATAAGTATCTTTTGTGCTCACACATGGATGAGTTGGAAGTCGTTTGATTCAGAAATAAATCATGAAGAGTTTGTTACTATGGTTGAGATCTTATGACTACATATGTTACTTCATGTTAAATCTTGAAGATGTTGGTGATATTGGGCCACACGGATGATTGCTTGACACATATTTGAAGATGTTGTTCTGGTATGATAATTTCTCTTGGGAAGATTATGTTGATGCTGCAAAGAGTTTGAAGGCTTGGTTAATATTATGCTACAATCATTGGATGACGCTTGAAGACACAACTACACTGTTCTATCTATCTGCACTCCAGGGAAGCATTCAAATATATCAGAAAGAAGCTGAACACTATCTCTTTCTCACAGAGGATCAGATCTGGTTAAAATGAAGAAGATTGAATTGGATACGCGAGTTTTCCTCTACACAGTCGCGTATATATGCGAGTTCATGCACAGAAAATCGTGTATGTCTGATGGCTGACAAAATTCTGCTTGGGGTCAGCTCTCTTCAGCACAACTGCAGTGCTGATTGGTATCTCTGATACTGTTTGGTATCTCTGGTGATGTTCCAATTCTCATAATTCTATTTCTAATGATAAAGATGCCTTGATGATTTTTTGGTAAAAGTGTTCAGGATGCACAAACTAAGGGGGAGCCTTAGTCATATGGAAAGGTTGCTTGGATGCACAGATTCAGGGGGAGCATTAGCGTTGCTGAGTATAATGCATTGTTGGCATTATGATGATTTTGAAACATGCTTTCTTTCTTGAAGACTTTCTCGTGTTGGTCATGAACAGTCATATTTGTATTTTGATGAAAAGGTCTTGTTGAGACCCATGATGTAAAATTGTAATTTTCAGTCATGTAAGGACTTGTCAATTTCGTAAACCCACTTGGTTGGGTAGCTGAGTCAAATGTGTAAACCCACTTGGTTGGGTAGTTGAGTCTCATATGTAAATCCACTTGGATGAATCTTTGATGTAAGTATGAGTCATTGGTGATAGGAAAGTCATAGAGTCATGTACTTCATTGGAAAATATGTTTGAAGATTCAGCATGAACTCAGGGGGAGCTTGGTCACTTCAATATATATCAGATCTGCAGAACACTTCTTCTACATGAGGAGAGTGTGTTGGTTTTGATCCTCCCTTTGCCCTTGATGTCAAAGGGGGAGAGTGACATGGTGTTTGAATGAAGAGAAAGAATGGTGTCAAAAATGGGGAGAGTGACATGGTGTCATTGTATTCTTAATGTACCTATCTGCTGTGGTAACCAAAACACCATCGTGGTTGCCATCAAGTCCAAAGGGGGAGATTGTTGGCAATATGATGCAGAGTGTTGTCCTTGATGGCAACCCACTGAATAAAGATGAAGACATGCGACTATTGACATGTGTTGTCCTTGATGGCGAACCACCCGATGAAGTTATTCTTGACCTGTTGGACTTGGTAAATGATGTTTGCTAGCCATATGATGCTGAGTGTTATCCTTGAATGGCAACCCACCTGATGAAGATGATGGCAACTTACTTGATGAAGTTGTGCTTGATAGAATATGTCTTGATGAACTAAATATGATGTATCTACAGTGTGTACAGAAGGCAATGAAGAAAGGAATCCAGCATGTGCTAAATCTTGATAAAAAGAGTATGTCTCTAGGCATACGCAGTTTTGTCTAGGAGAAGTCGCATATGCATGCGGGAAACAACGTGCCAAGTCGCGTATGGGAAAAAGCGCTCATAAAGTGAAAAACAAGGGGTAACCACCATGGTATTGACCCATTGTATTGAGTAATGATTCGTCTATGTGACCCCGTCCAGGAATACCATCGGAAGTAATGTAGTTTTGGCTCATGGTATTGAAAGGGTAAACCTATATAAGGAGAAGAAATTCATTATGCAAATGAGAAGCATGGGTGCAAGATGTCTGATCTTGAATAAATACTTCTCTCTGAAGTATATCTGAATGGAAAGGGTTACAGTTGAATGATAGATCTGAATGTATGATGCACCAATGATGAAGAAGGGGATCTAGATCTGAATTGTATCTGTATTTGCTAGATCTGTTTATGGAGTGATTAGATCTGTGATGAGGCGAAAATCTATCTGAAGAAAAGGGTTGAATCTGAACTAAAAATCTGATCTGAAGAAGTATGCAGCTCTGTAATGGTTAGAGATCCATACGCTAGTTCGCTGAAGAAGAAGCGCGTATATACGCGGCTTCGCTGAAGGAAAAGCGCGTATGCACAATGAAATTAGATCTGTAATATGTGCAGAAGTATACGCTTGTTTATGTGAACGGAAGCACGTATATATGCGACATCAGTGAAAGGAAAGCGCGTATGCAAACTAGGGTTTGCTGAAGTCTGTGGTAAGAAATGTCTGATCTGTTCTGTTGGTTTACTGATATCTGTCAGTGATTTATATGTATTTGTTTGCTGAAGGATCGGCTTAAACAAGGGAGTGGGTCCACCGAAAATATGATAAAACGTGGCCTGGCAAGTTGTCCTCTATTGAAGTTGTTGGATCCGTTGTGAAAATCATGAAATGTGGTCCATAGAGGTGCCGTGGGTTGTAGCCTTCGCCGTGGGGTTGTAGCTCCTCTGCAGGGCCGAAAACGATTCAAAGGGGTCGTAGCTCCCTTCCAGGAGAGGCTGGTAAACGAGTCACGGGGTTGGAGCTCCCTTCCAGGAGAGGCTGGTAAACGAGCGTAGGTGGGTGCCTGCGTGCTAGTAGGAGTCTGCGCCAGCACATATGTTGTAAGATGTTTTCTCTATAATAAAATATTGAAGGCTGAGCAACTGCAGCGGTGGTTTTCTCCTGAGTTCGGTTTCCACCTAAAAATCCTGGTGTTCATGTGTGATGCTTTGTGTGATGGTTTATTCTGTTTTTACTTCACATGTTTACTGTTTATTGAACATCTGATGAATGAATGATGGAATGATATAAGCAAAGAACTAACGACATAACTAGATCTCTGTGTATACGCTAGTTGCATGAAAGATATCTGCGTGTATACACGAGTTTACTAAAGGAAAGTAGCGTATGCGTTTTAAGGAATGAAAAAGTGAAAAGTTTTGGGTATGCAGTAAATACTGATTCACCCCCCCTCTCAGTATTTTTCCCAACATCATGGAGGTGACTGTGGTGGCCATCTCTATTGGAAATCCACTGCTAACAAGATCATGAGAATTGGTTATTATTGGCCCACCCTTTTTGGTGTTGTCCATAAGATGGTTACTGCTTGTCATAAATGTCAAATATTTAAAGGAAAGAGAAAGATATTTCCCTTACCTTTGAAACCTATTTCTATAAAGAGCCCTTTCCAGCAATGGGGATTAGAATTCATTGGTGAAATTAATCCCCCATCCTCTTCCCAGCATAAATGGATCCTCACTGCTACATATTATTTCACCAAATGGATAGAGGCCACCCCTTCTACAAAATCCACCGACTCTATCATGATAAAATTCCTAGAAACCAACATCCTTTATAGATTTGGTTGTCCTAGAAAAATCATTACAGATAATGCTGTAGCCTTTAGGTCCAAAAATATGGTTGATTTTTGTCACAGGTATCATATAACATTTTGACATTCAACAGCCTATCATCCTGAAGGTAACAGACTAATTGAGTCTTCTAATAAAACCCTAGTGAACATCATAAAAAAGCTTATGGAATTGAATAAGAAATCATGGCACAACAAGTTGATCAATGATATTTGGGTTGATAGGCTCTCCACAAAGAAATCAATTGGCATGTCTCCATACCAATTGGTTTATGAAATGGTGGTATTGTTTCCTTCTTCCTTGGGAGTTCCAGTAATGAATATGATCCAAGAGATACAAGCTGAACCAAATGACATTCAAAGAAGGATAAATGACATCATTCAGCTGCAGTACTCCAAAGAGGAGGTTTACAACAGAACACAAGTAATTCAATAGAATATCAAAATATCTTTGATAAGAGAACCAAGTACAATGATTTCAACTTGGGAGATAAAGTTCTAGAATGGGATTCTAGAAGAGAGGATAAAGGAAAGCATGGGAAGTTTGATAATCTTTGGGAAGGGCCATACATAATTGATGCTTTCAAGGGAAATAATGCTTATTTTCTCAAATAGATGGATGGTACAAAAGTATATGGAGGTCCTGTCAATGGAACGATGCTGAAACACTATTTCTTTTGAAATACAGGTTGAGTTTTCATCATTGTAAATACCACCGTCTTACAGTTTTAAATAATTCATTGGACAATGTTGAGCCTGAAGTGAAGGCTCTAAGCATATTTTGATGAGAAGATATTAAAATAGAAAGGAAATTAGTTGAAGAAGAAAGGAAATCAGTTAAAAATGTTGCAGAAAAAGGAGCATCCAAGGCTACTGGTCTCAAGTTCTTGACGCTTCTTTTCAAGAAGCACCATCCCCAACTGGAGCCACTGTTAGTACCCTATAAATTATAGGATCTCAAGGTGATTGGATATTTCATATTTCATGCAAAGTTTTAGTTATTGAAATTCTTTTCAAAATGCAAATGATTTGAAATATATAAAAAAAATGAAAAGAATGAAAAGACGGTATAAAAACAAAAAAAAGAGAAAAAAAAAGAAAACCCCAGAAAGAAATAAACTGAAAGTGATGCAAGTTCCAATGCCACTAATCATTAGATGTGCTTTTCCAATCATACATTTTAATCATGATTGGACAAATTTCAATTTTTGGTGATAGTTTAGAAAATAAAGACGGGCCAAACTGTTTAATCTCATCTTATCAGTAGATAGGTAGAAAATGAAATTGGCTCAACAATTTAAACTGAGCCAATGGATGAAATAAGGATAGGTGTTAGGTTGGAAATTCCAAAGAAAATTGATTTAAGGGTTTGCTAGTCCAAATGCACCCTGAAAAGGAAGAGAAAATGTTAGGGGATTAGTTAGGGTAGGTAGATGTGCTGAGGAGAAAAATGAAAGGAAATTTGAAATTTGTTCCACCTAGTGGAGCATCAAAATCCCATTTCTCCTTATGGTGGAAGAGGATCACAATATAGGGTGTTCACACTCAAAATATTGAGAAGAAGGTATGTTTTAAAATTTTGGACTTCACAGTCATAGGGCATATCTTATGCCAAAAAGTTATCCTAAGTCTCGAAGCCATCAATTCAATTTATTCTTAAAAACCCCCAAACCCACTCTATTTTCACTTATCCTATGTCCTAACTTCCCCCTGGTACTCATTCATTCTACCGACCCTACCATCCCGTCACATATCACATCTTCACTAACCTTCCTGCAACTCCCGACCATCTCCGCTCACCACCACATATCTGATGGCCCACTGTGCATTTCATCCTCCGCTCGGCCATCGAACGTTAACAAATGGGGGGGGGGGGGGTCCAAAATGGGTGTTACTCATTTCCTCCAAGAAGCCTATGTGTCATGCCAATAAGAGTTTGCACCCTCCCCACCGATACCACCGAACACCTTCGACCCCCTTCGAAAAGTGATTTCCACCATCAACCAAACCACCGTATCTGTTTGACCATTAAAAATTTTGTTGCGCCACATCCACCATCATCTGTCCACTTTTCCCTATCAAATCTCCTCCTGCTAGCAGCCTATTGCACCATGAATGGTCAGGCCATTATCCAACGGACCTATGGCAACATAACGGTACATTTTAAAACATGAATTCATGAACAAAAGTAGATTTTTATTTTCTCATACTCTCAAAATTGTAGGTATTTGATTCACAGGAAGAAACAATCAAACCTTATTGAAGAGAATCCGTAATTCATCAAAACAAGGTTGTTAAATTACAAAAACTCTTCTTACGTCTTCTTATTAGTTCTTCAGTTTTGTTCATGCTTCCCCTCCTATTATTTCCCTTCCCCAGTCTTGATCTACAGTATTTTCCCCTCTATGCTCCCTTTTTCTTACATCCCATTCTCCATTTTAGGTTGAGAAATAAGATATAGAGGAAAAAACATGCCTACCAGTGTAGACCAACAACCTCTCAATCCCATGGTCTACCCCCAGGTAGACTTAGATCATATCCCCCTGGATGTAGGAGAATAAAAAATCGACGAGATAGAGTCTGACTTCATCTTGTTCAATGTATACTGCTGGATCGAGGATAAGCTCCTTGATGAAGAAGATTATATCATCCTATGGGAGACCAAGCTTCCATATTACATCTTTCCTAAAACCCATAGCTGCCCTGAGCTAATAAAAAAATGTTAATCATGCTATGACACTAACCACAGAGCCATAGTGAACCCTAGAGGAGATATTTTATTTTACATCAATGCCACATCCATTCAAGAGATGATGCAAGACCCCATTGTTGATAACACTATGCCTTTTTCATATGAGGCCCTTGTAGGATTATACCAGGGGTTATATTTTCTAGTGGGGCCAAAACCTTAGATCTTTTCATGGCTAGAAATAAACCAATTCCTACAAATAATCCCCCATATCCATCATCCATATTCCCAGATAGGACCAAGCACATTATCATTATTTTTTCTTATTTGTGAGGATATCATAATGATCAGTGGGTAGATGGAGGCAACATTGGTTTATTTTCTATTCTTTCCTCAGATGCTAAACACAACGTTATGTTCAACTATGCTTAGTTTCTTTATGATGAAATTCATGATCAGTTCCTGATGTTCCATACAGAAGAGGTATTCAAATACACCTCTGTGTTAGTGTACATGTTTTCTTGTTTTCAATCCAGCAAGTTCCAATTTGATATAATGAAGCAGGATGACGACTCTCAATCCCAATCTATAATTTTATGGAAAAAATTATGGAGGAAGGAGCATAAAAACTATTCCTACGAGAGTTTTGTAGACCTATTTGTTCACCTAGCAATCAATGCACTCTGTAGTACCACAAACCCAAGGATCAGTGAGGAAATGAAGAAGGCGATGTAGTTGACAAATTAGAGTAGTACAGTTGATTCGTATCTCTACTAAAACTACACAAAGATCATAGTTTATGGCAGTGAATTGGCCCCCTGTAAAATTTCCGTGTACCTCTCTATGAGAATATTTGCACTTGAATATATCAGACAAATGATAAATGTAGATGAGGTGCACTTTGTCTCCTCCAAGAATAAGTCACAATTCAATATCAAATCACAAATTGTTCCATTTATTTTCAACAACAAAGAAGCAGGGGAAGAGGCTGATAAAGTATTAAAGGGGATGAATTTCACACATAGCTTCACTTGGTCCTATGATCCAATGGGGATCATCTCTAGGAATAGGGTGGAGAACAAGTCCACACCCTACATTCATACCCATAGATTGGATATATAAAAGTACATTAAATAGGAAGAATGGGTAGCAGACACACTTCAGGAGGTAGAAGAGTAGGTCATCTCTACTTGAGGAATCCAAACACCAACTCCGCAAGAAAGGAAATCTGGATGATTTCAAGATGACAAAGGAAAGGAACTAGAGAAGGAAGCAGGAAGCAAGAGGACCAGGGAGGATCAAACCGACATGGATATTCATTCATCCACTAAATAATTCAAAATGAAATACATGAATAGGACCAGAATCCACACAGACATTGACTAGGGTAGTGAGAAGGACCAGCAAACTGTCATCAAAATCAGAGATTCACAAAGTTCATCTCTAGTAGGTGGCCAGATAGTTTTCTCAATATCCTCTGCCACTGTGCATTTCCAACAATAGAACATTCAAAATCCAGCTTATACTGCCACTGTAGGGCAACAAGAGGAGGATATCTATGATACATTCAAGGAGATCAAAAGAAGGAATGAGTTTATTAATACCAACACATTTAATTAGTTTTGGAAACAAACCAACAACTCCCAAAGTAGGTTTTTTTTAACCTTTGATTCTAAAATGGGGAGGATGAAGATGGATTTCTTAGAAGCACAAATCCCTCAACCTAAGACTTCAATAGAGTACAAGAAAACCTCTTTTGAGTTCTATATAGAGATCATTCATCCAACTTACCAAATGGAGATTCATAAGAAGACAAGAGAAATGATCTCCTCCATGGTCAAATACTCAAGGATAAAATATCTAGAGGATTTGGTGATGAAACTCGGGTAAAATTTCTCGAACATAGTAGTGGCAGAAGCACTTTTCAAGAAGAAGAATGCAGACATAGCTTCATTGATAAGGAAGCTCAATATGTCAGTGATAGAAGATCCTATGGCCAAGGAGATAGAATCAAATGAAACACAAAAGGCAAAGATGTTGCAATTGATCGTTGAACAAGAAGAACAAATTAAGAATATGGAGAGTGAGATGGAGAAAATGATAAAATAAAGAAAAAAAGAAATAAGATATGCAGTGAAGGGAGAAGAAAAATAATTAGCTAAGTCCATGATTCCCCTGCATGTAGTCCCTCACGCAGTGATTCCGGCATCTACATCAACAACAAGTACACCAGGTGAAGGCACCAAGCAGTTGGCTAAGGCTATGGAGAACATGTCCTTACATATAGAAGAAATTAAAAAACTAAAAGATCAACTCAGTGACCTACAAGAGTAGCTTAAAAGGAAAGATTTCGCACATGCCACATAGTTACATATCATTAAAAAGTTGAATGAAGGTTTCCAGAAGTCCCTTCACGAGTCATCAATTGGAATCATGGTAGGAAGAGTCAAAAAAATATTTGGTTGGATATAATTGAATCTATGAATGATATATGGCCATCAATTAAAATAATTTTTGAGCAGAGGGATTTAATTGAGTTAGCGAAAGCTTCCATTGAAAATGCAAATGATGAACTTGGGGATAAGCCCCAAACTGCCAAGCATATCATCAGATTTATGATTTCTAAAAGCAGTCAGGAATTAGAACAACTGGAAGTGGTAGACAGAACAACCACTATACTTTAGGTAAAAAAGGTTTTGAAAAAGAAGAGTCTAGTTACACAGCTAGAAGAGAGATGCCATCAGTTGGATATTGGAGTAAGCATATTTTTCAATAGGATTAAGCCACTGAAAAAAAAAGGTATTTCCTTCCTTATTTGTTATCAATGATAAGATGATGCTTAGGACAGATTATGTGAAAGGGCTCACAGAGATTTCAAAGGACACATCCAAGCTTACAAATATGAAGAACACTATGACTGGGAAATCATTTTATGAATTTATCAACAATGATGTCTTCATACAGCATCAGATTAAGAACATTTTTCAGTTGAGGCCAACATTTGTGATGTACATTGAGACTGATGAAGTCTACAAAAAGTTGAGCATAACTAAGATTCTGACTCCAGAGAATTGCAAAAATATATGTAGACTCCAGGGAGGATGACAACTTAGCATGATGACAAAGTAGGCAGCTGAGCAAATTTGTTGCATCAACAGATCCAGTGTATCAAAACAACTCAACAGTATTGAATCTTCCTACACAGCAGAATGCAACAACACTGAATAATGGTGTTAGACATTTGTTAAAGGTTCGTTACACTGAATGACATCTTTATGATGAATTTAGACATCTATTGAAGACCATTACACAATATCCATGCATAAGATGCACACATCGAAGCGAGTTACTTTGTAGTAAACAAACCGATTTCCCTTTTGATAACATCAATCAGTTGCAAATAGTCTAAATATAGCATATTTTTCAGTATTGGGGGTTGAACCCTAGTTTTGTAAGCACATTTCATTGCAAGTATTTGTAATTTTTAGGTTGGAGCATGAATAAAGAGATCATTGTGTGAGATTCATGTGTTGTGTTATCCTAGTGATTTCTTTCCTTATTCATGTTTAATGTTTTCCCACTGTAAGATTTTCATGCGCATCATTTAAATTTATAATTGTAAAATAGGAAGGTTAGATTAATATTTACTGTTCAGAGTACCCTAGTTGTGACTATATTTACAATTTTAATGTTTTCCTCTGATGTATGGTTTAATAATTCTTAGTTTCTTTTAAGTCTTTACTGAAATCACTTTTCTCCACTTCATAATTCCACTCAGTTCTAAACACCATCAATCAAAACTAGCTTGCCTTTCATTTCTTCTCAGATTTGATGCTTATACCCAGCCTATTTTGACACCATAGCCCAATGGAAACTATTTAAAGGAACCCGTTAAAT
Organism: Pinus albicaulis; assembly: GCA_034641835.2. NCBI lineage: Eukaryota > Viridiplantae > Streptophyta > Pinopsida > Pinales > Pinaceae > Pinus > Pinus albicaulis. Next base: position 1,066,180,278 of record CM076570.1, read on the forward strand.
CCAACCACAAACAATCAAACAAAAACTTTCACAATCAATTTAACTAGCCTAATATCAGAAATCTTAAAAAAAATCTAAATCTTACATAGAGATACCCCTCTATGAGTCTAGGAGGGCTAGATCCTAGGCTTCAAGTGGTTTTGATGTTGTGCTTTATGATTTAGTCTTGCCAATATTGTAAATTATAGAGTGATAACATCAATTATTGTTGAAGAATATTGTGTTGCTACAACTTCGTGATTGTCTAGAAACATATTTAAATATAACTTTGGCTCCCTTGGTTTGCTTTCTCATTGGGATCATTCTTCATGTCTTCTTCTACCATGAAATTCAAATATTCCTCTCTTTTTTTATTATTCTCTTGAACACATGGAAGAAATGATGGTAAACATGAGGGAAGTTTCTCAATATCTGATTCTCATGTCTCTTATTCATCAAGTGTAGCCCTTGATTATTTGATCTCCTCACTTGAATCTTCTTCTTCTTGAGGTTTTAGTTCAATGAAATTAAGAAAATATTTTTTTTGCACTACCTTTCTTGAACTAATATGAATACCATTTAGATCAAGAGGATATGTTTGGTACTATTTTACCTCAATATTGTAAGTGGGCTAAGATACTTCATTTTGTGGGTTCGAAAATGGCGGTACAAGTAGTTGAGTGGGAGTGGATATATGAGATGGATGTGGTTGAGGTTGTGGTTGTGGTGGTGGTGGAAGGTAGGGATAACATGGAGCTCAGTATGGTGCATATTGATGATGAAATTGTGGATTTCTCACATAATATTCTTGCCACCCTTGTTTCCAAGATTGGTTTTTGCATTGAGATGGCCAAGGTTTCTAAGGAAAGAGTGTGCTCCAATTACTTCAAGACGGTTGTGAATAAGCTTGAAATTGTGAAGTAGGTCTTTGCATCATCTGAAGTTGACTAGGCTACCATGGTATTCTTGGAGCTACATACAATAGCTTTTGTGGTGATTGACTTGCTCCATTGTCTTCTTGTTAAACTTACTTAAACCTTGGTAATGATGAAAAATATCTAGTAGCATATGATATTGCATGGATAACACAACTATCAACTTCTTCTATTTGCTCATTTTTCATTATTAACAATTTTATTTGTTAACTTAGATTGCTAAGAATTTATGTTTTAAACTTATCAAGAAAATTTTCAAGTTCATCTTGCTTACCAGTGATGATGATTATTTACTTACTCTTGCCCTTCCTCTTGATATGTGCTTGCATGTTTCACAAATTTCTTCAAATGATAATTGGTATACATCTCCTCTACTCACTAGATCCAGGAGATCAATCCACTCATCCCTAATTGTTCTAAGTAAGAGGGTTTTTAGTGTGTCAAATCCTAAACATTAATTTTTCCCTCTTAACATTAAACATTAACCTCTCTATTAGATTCTTAAGGCTCTCATATTCTTTTTGATTCATTCTAAAGAGTTATTCCTTAAGATCATGGTATTTATATTTTTCTAGAAATATGTTTTTCATATCATTCCATGACCTTATTGAATTAGTACGTAGACTCGTGGACCATTAAAGAGCTCTATACTTAAATGTTCCATGAAAAATCTCAAATTTTTAGTGGGTGATAAGTAGCCATAATATCTACAAGGCATTTCAAATTCAGAGACACAGTCTCCAGATCCTTTGACATCATACCATTGAATTTGGGAAGGAAAGAAGTAGGGATTCTCTTCATATTCACACTGACATAAGTATATTGAATGGGAAATCCAAGAGGATCTTCTTCATTGTCATCATCTCCATCCATTTCCTCGACCTTCTTTGCACCTCTTCTACTTCTACTTGCAAATGTGGATGGTGATGTGGTTCTTACTACTCCGTGTGATCAAATGGGGGGGAGGTTGGTGTTGGAGAAGTATTTTTAAATAATTTTTTTGAATAAGAATTCTTATGTAATGAAATTTTTTATTTTGAAATGAAATATTCCTAATGCAAAGTTTTATTTATTTTATTTTTTATTTATTTTTATTTTATTTTATTTTTTATTTTTTTCTGCACAAATTAAAATAAATGAATCAACTAGTGAAGAAAATAATTCGTACTTTGACACCTCCCTCACAATGACATAAAGTGATGAGCCTTAATATTACAACAAGAATATTGCAACAACCGAGGCTACCAACTTTAACTATCAACCTGGGGTTCGTACAAAATTAACAGGTATAAGCACTATATGTGCAACATAAAATGTGTTATTCTTTTGTTGATCTGATGTAATGGAGTGAATTTCATGAAATCAAAGCCTAAAATAATTGCAGAAATGGAAGTGTTGCTTCGAAAAGAAATTAATCCTAGGAAAGAACAACAATTTGTAATTGAAATCCCAAGAGCATGAATTCAAATAAAAATTCCCAATCTAATTTGCGAAAATGAATGTCCTAAGTGGTGTTTATTCCTCCTAAATCATGTATTGAGATCCTATGGTTCATGATTCAAGCCTAGGAGACAAAAACCAACCTTTGAGAACAAATCTAGTTGAGTTTACACATGCAACAAGAGTGCTACAGGAAACTCTGTTTTTGTTACAGGAAAGTCTTTTTTGGAAATAACTCATCAAATGACCAAGTAAATCAAATGAAAATAGTATGGGAATTTTTTTTTAGTAAGTAGGATTTCTTAGGCCTCTCTTCAAAATGGAATTAATCTAAAACACCCCTGTTCACAGGTGTTAAAAGTAACAGAAAATTACTACTATAAAATATGGAGATTCATGAACTAGTGAGCTAGTTAATCTATCAAATGCCTAACCCAATCAAGTGAAAATGAAATGGGGTAGATTTTGTTATTAAATTTAACATTATCTTGACCTAATATAGGTGGAATCAATTCAAATGGATCTCATTAACCCCTTATAAAAAATACCATAAATTTACTACTATTTCACTACAAGGCATTTCCAGAAATCTTATATTCGTGAACCAGTAACCAAATCCATGTAGCTTAATGATTATGATGACCTTCCAAATTTATTCTAAGGATGAAAATTTCTTTTGAACCTGTAAAAAACCTGCAAAAAAACTCACTTAAATCATTTAACTCAATCCTACAGCACGAAAATAACTAATACTAAATACAGAAATATGCAAAACAAAAATAAGAGATGCATGTGAATAAGAAGGGAAAAGAACATATAGAACTTGTGCAAGAGGGCTTTGAAGCTCTTGGGATGGCCAAGCCCAAGGAAGAATCAGAGTCCTATGGAAGAATCCAAGTCGTAGATGCTAAAAATGGCACCAATATTCATTACTGAATTAGTCCATGTACATCCCTGTAAGAAAAGAAAATGGAGCTTCCAAAAAACAAGTTTTCTCCACAATTAGACTAAACAATCCTGCCCCTAGAGGCCAAGTCAAATTGGTACTTATAAAAAATGATGAGGAATAATTCTCCTTTAAAGGAAGAATATTTCCCCTCCAAAATCCCTCAAATAATGGATCTGGTTTACAACACTAGGAGTTTGTAGTAAATGATAGGGAACACATTCCTATATTTTCTCAATCATCGGAGTTCTAGAATATATCTAGAATTTATAAATTATTTCATGATATTTTTTTCATTTATTCTCCATTATTTATCCTCCAGTAGTAGGGAGAAAGTCCCTAAATTATCTCCTTCTCCAAATATTCATAATCTATCCAATATTCTCACAATATCCTTAAAAATTAAATAATATTAGGCATGAATATGAAATTATCGCTAAACCTTCCTAATAACATGTTAAATAATAAAAAAACATTATTAAGTGTATAAGGAGATATTTAATATATCTTTTATGTGCCTAAGAAAGGTTATGTGGGCCTTAATTTATGTCTAATTTAGAGGCCCATCAACACATATTGGCATCTAGTGTTGGTGTGACTAGCATGACCTTCTTGGAACTAATCCATCTTGGTTAATTATGATAATAGGCAAGAGTTAACACTCATTCGCACACCTTGGATCTTGGCATGCAATGGAACACACTAACATGTCTTTGCACCTAGCAATATGGCTTACAACATCTTAGAATGCATAATATACTCGAGCACATATTGGCATGTCCTAGTACTCCCTACCATGCATTCGTACACCTTGGTACTCCAAGCTACCATGCCTTAATACTCCTTGGCATGCATTGACACACATTGACACTTGACAGGCATTGCCACTTGGCATGTATCGACACCTACTTTTGGTGTGCCTAGCATGCCCCTCTTGAAAAAAGTAAAGTCATGATTTATTAACCCGCTAATTTGTTCATTTCCTTGCCTTTTAAGTTGTTTCTCCTTTTTATTTCTCTGGCACTCCCTAGCATGCATTGGCATGCCGTAACACCTAGCACATATTAAAATCCCTTAACACCTAACACATCTTGGCATGCCTTGACACTATATGGAACATGCTAGCATGCCCTAACATTCCATAACACACCAAAGCACTTCCTAGCATGCCTTGGCATGACTTAGAATTCCTTTGTTGGCAATATGATGCAATATATTTTCCTTGATGTCAACTTACTTGATGAATTTTTCCTTGATGTAAAATTGATGTTTCTATAGGCCAGTCTAGATGTGACAAAGAAAGGAATTTCAAAAATGACAAATATGATATGTCACAAGGTATACACAGTTTTTATTAAGCGAAGTCATGTATACCTGCGGGTATGAAGAATGCAAGTTGTGTATGCCTTTTGCGCTCTAAAAATCTAAAAATGTGATATATCGAGGGGCATTACGATGGTATTAGCCCACAATATTTAGTGTTGTCTCATCTATTTGACTTCGTCAAAGAATACCATCGACAGTTGTGTGTTTTTGGCTCATGGTATTTACAAAGGCTAAAACTATATAAGGAGATGAAGATCATAGTGCAAAGGTGTGCATGAGTAAGGGTTGCTACTAAACACTTCTCTCTGAAGTATATCTACATGGGATGAACTCTATTTGATTGGTAGATCTGAATCTATGATGCACCCTTGGCTATATAGATGGATTAAGATCTGTAGACCTGAAATGACTATGCACTTACATGATCTAATGACGAGATGTCTGAATCGGTGACCTGGCGCATGTTTGTTGAAATGAAGTAAATAAATCTGGGTAAGTTTATAGATATTAATATTTCTGCAGTAATAATGTTTACATATATATAACCTAGTTTGTCGTAATGAAAATGTGTATATACACGGGTTGGTCTCAAGAAAAGTGCATATGGAACATTAGGGTTTTATTTAGCTTGCTGCAATGGTTTTATGTTTAATGTTGATGTACTTCTATTATATTTATGTTGTTTGTCAATTAGCTCTTCATGTAGATATGGGTTGTTTGAATATTGTATGTGCTTCTAAGTTTAATATGTACAAATCTAATCAATGGGAGAGTAAATTGTTGAATGATGACTGACTGATTGAGGGTTATGCTATGCTAAAAATATATCTGACTAAAAGCCTCAGATCTGGTTCTGAGACTGATCATAAAATGTAAATTCAGTATTCTTAGATCTATACACAGGTTGGTGTGAAGAAAAGCGCGTACACACACGGGTTCAGTAAAGTGAAGTAGCGTATCCATTTTAAGATAATTAATTATTAAACTTGAGATTGGTTGTGCATATTGAATTTGAAATATGGGTTTATTACTGTGTTTTGGTTACAGTGATATCACTGTTCTGATTGAAGTTTGGGTTAATTATATTGGTATTCATCTTTATGAAGTATTGTTTTGAAGATGTGGGATCCAGTATGAAAATTGATGAAACGTGGTCTGCTGTGGTTCTGAGGGTTGAAGCCTTCAGTATGGAAGTAGAAGCTTCCTGCCAGTAGAAGCTGGTGTTCTGATCAGGGGGCTATAGCTCCCTTCCAGCAAGTGGCTAGTAAATGAGATCAGGGGGTTGGAACTCCCTTCCAGTAGTAGCTGGAGAATGAGAGAAGCTTGTACCCTTTTGCAGGTAGATGCCTATGCACTAATATGAGTCTGCATCAGTAAAACATTGTAAGCAGTTTTATATATAATAAATATTGAAGACAGAGATGACATCAATGATGGTTTTCTCCCGAATTGGGTTTCCACCTTAAATCTTGGTGTTCATGTGTGATACTCTTATGTGATGACTTATTCTGTTATTACTACACATGATTACTTCTTTACTATCTGATGCATAACTGATGATCTGGGTTAAATAATATTTCTGAATGCTTATCTAAATAGAAAATATAACTGTGCATGTGCAAGTTTCAATTTATATACCCACGGGCATATGCTAGTTGGGGTTACGAAATTCGCGTATGTAAATTAGTACAGAGAATTTAAAAAGGTTGTGGTTACTGCAAATATTGATTCACCCCCCGCCCGCCTCCCCCCCCCCACTAAGTATTTTTCCCAAAAATTGGTATCATAGAAGTTCCTTCTGAAGAAGCTTACTCGCTGGAAGGAAGATCATCTTAAATGAGAAATAAATATGAGACTGCATCTATCAGGCCTCCTCTCTTCAATGGAAAAAATTTAATCTTCTGGAAGACAAGGAAAAGATCCTATATTCAGTCTCTTGGAGCAGATGGATGGGCTATAGTTCAAGGAGGTTATCAATATCTAGCTTTAGTTCCAACATATCCTGCAACAAGAAAGAAGTATGAAACCAATGAAAAGGTGGTCAATGCATTATTGGGAAGTTTGTCTGAATCATAATTTTTCAAAGTCATGTAGCTAAATACAACAAAGGAGATATGGGACAAAATTATTTTGAGCTATGAAGGTGATGCCAAGGTAAAAAGTGCTAAACTCCCAACTCTCAGAATCCAATATGAAAAACTCAAAATGCATAATGAGGAACTCATTGCTAGTTTCTTTCTATGTCTAGATGATATTGTCAATCGTATGAGAAATCTGGGTGAAACCATATTTGACACTACTCTTGTAGAAATTCTTTTGAGATCTCTAACTCCAAAATTAGAGTTAAAAATGTCTGCCATTGAAGAGAAGTAGGATCTACAAAATTTTACTATTGTTCAACTTCATGGGATTTTGACTGCATGTGAAATGAGGAAAGGAGGTCCATTTGAAATCAAAGAAGTTGTATTTAGAGCTGCTACAGAAGGAAAGGAAATAGAATAACAAGAAGGATCAGGGTATATCTCAGAAAAAGATGAGATAAATTTTGTAAAGAAGCTACAACTTGGCACTAGAAGGTTCAGAGATAAGCTTCCTTTTAAATGTTTTTCTTATGGAAGATTTGGTCATTATGATGCTAAATGTCCCCATAAAGATAGTCATGAAAAAAGAAAGGAAGTGGCAAAAGGAAATAAAAAACAATTTATCAATAGAAAAATCTATTATACTCATGAAGATAGTGATGGTGTATCAAATAGTAAAGAAGGAGAATCTAATCAAGATATTAGACTACTCATGGCTTTTGAAAAAGACTATAGTGAGGCTAAAGATACTTTTGTGGATGCTTTAGAGGAAAATGATTTTGTTGAAGAAATAAATAATCTCAAAATATGTTTGGAAGAAAAAAAATTTGGCATAGATACTCTAAAGAATTAGCTTATAGAAAAGGAGAAGCACAATGAGAAATTAGAATGTGAAATAGTGAGTCTATGAAAGGAAATTGAGAAAGTGAAAACTTTAAATCTTAGATTTGCTAAAGGATCTGAAACCTTAGATGAAATTATCAAGGTACAATGCTCTACTCTTGCAAAGACAGGTCTTGGATATATCGGAGGATCCCCTCAACCTTCAGCACCAAGACATCTAAATGCAGCTAAAGCCAGCCAACAACATTTTTTCACTTAGCAGAAGAAAAAAGAGACTACAAAAGTAAAGTATGACCACTTTAATACAAGGAATAACAATAACAGAAATATCAACCAACAGGTAAACATAAATAAAAGGTTTCATGATTGCAAAAATTTCTTCTTTAATGGACAATGTTTCTCATGTCATTATTTTGGTCATAAAGCTGCTCAATGTGTTGCATACAAAACCATCATGAACAGAGAAGCAAGAAAGCAAAGAAATGAGACTTTAATAAAGAAGAATACTTATAAAAAAATTTCTCCTCTTCAAAATGAAATTGAATGTTCTTATTGCAATAACCTTGGACATGAAAATCCTAAATGCAGGAGCAAACTTCAGCCAAAATAGCATATACCTTCAAATTCCAAGGTATGGAGAAAGAAGAACTTACAGGTGGAAAGTTGTGGCATAGATTTATTTATAGAAGTGAAGGAAAATCAATGGTACATTGATAGAGGATGCTCAAAACACATGATAGGTGATAAAAATAAACTCCTTTCATACAATTCTCTAGAGAAGGAAAATAATGTTACCTTTGGAAATGACTCTCTTGTTGTCATTAAAGGAAAAGGTTCTATTTTTCTAAAAGAAAAGGTGAATGATAACAATGTTATGTATGTGGATGGATTAAAGCATAACCTATTGAGTGTGAGTCAAATTTGTGATCAAGGAAATGAAGTTGTCTTTAATTCAAAAGAATGTGTAGTACATGAACTTGACATAAGAAAAATGACAATAAAAGGAACTAAAACAAAAAGAAATATGTATGTATTGAAAGGTGGTGAAGATGAATTCTACTTAGGTAAATCTTCAGAAAATTGGCTATGGCACAGAATATTGGGACATTTGAGCTTCTCTCAAATAAGAAAATCTACCAGACTCAAAGTTTTTCGTGATCTTCCCAGCATCACTCTACCCGAAAGTATCATATGCAAATCATGCCATTTCGGTAAGAAAACTACAGTACAATTCAATTCCAAAGAAGGATCAGTAAGTAAGCCTCGTGAACCTATACATATTGATCTATGTGGTCCTGTAAGGAAAAAGTCACCTCGTGGAGAACACTACTATATTTTATTTATTTATGACTTCTCTAGAATGTGTTGGATCGGTTTACTAAAACATAAAGATGAAGCATTTGAAAAATTTAAGATCTTCAAAGCCTTGGTTGAAAATGAATTAGATCTAAAAATTAAATGTCTCAGATCTGACCGAGGAGGATAATATAAATCAGATGAATAATTTGGTTTATGTGAACATCATGGCATAAAAAGACAGTTTTATGTAGCTGGAACCCCACAAAAAAATGGCTTAGCAGAAAGAATGAATAGAATAGTTCAAAAAATTGCTCGTGCTATGACTGATGAATCTAGAACTCCCGACACCTTTTGGGGAGAAGCAGCACATACTGCAGTAAATATTCTTAACAAATTTCATGTTCATGTGAATAATGATAAAACTCCTTCTGAGCTCTGGTATGGTAATCTTCCCATTGTAAAGCATTTTTGAGTTTTCGAAAGCAGATGTTTTATCAAGAACAATGATGAAAAAATTGGTAAGTTTGAACCTAGAGAAGATGAAGGAATATTTCTTGGTTACTCTTCTAGAAGTAAAGCATATAAATTTTACGATAAAAGGCTTCAAAATATTGATTAATGTATTGATGTTGTAATTGATGAGTCTCTCACAGCTCCTAAAAGGAAAATTACAACAACAAATGAAAATGATGAAGATGTATAATTCCCTCATCAAATAGAAACAATATAGAAGGAGAACCCAATGAAGCATCAGAAGAAGATCTATCTAAAAAGGCTCCATCTAGGTATGTGCAAAAGAATCATCCAGAATCTCAAATTCTTGGAGAAAAGGGATCAGGTGTCTGAACAAGAATAACTCTAGTGGGATCCCCTAGCTATATGGCATTATTATCCACTATTGAACCACATAATGTAAATCAAGATAGTAAAGATGAATGTTGGATTCAAGCCATGAATGAAGAACTTGATCAGATTGAAAAGAATCATACTTGGGAGTTGGTTCCAAGGCCTCATGATAAAAATGTTATTGGAAAAAAATGGATATTCAAAAACAAGTTAAATGAAAATGGAGATGTCACTAGGAACAAAGCTAGACTTTTTTGTAAAGGGTATGCTCAACAAGAAGGTATAGACTCTGAAGAAACATTTACTCTTGTAGCTAGACTTGAAGCCATAAGAAATTTTCTTTCTTTTTCAAGTTTTCAACAATTCAAAGTTTATCAAATGGATGTTAAATTTTCTTTCCTCAATGGTGATCTAGAAGAAGAAGTTTATATAGAACAACCAGAAGGAATCATTCTGGGAAATGATTAAACACTTGTTTGCAAACTTAAAAAGGATTTATATGGTCTCAAAAAAGCTCCCCGGGCATGGTACTATCGTCTTGATAACTATCTTCAACAACAAGGTTTTACAAAGGGATCTGTTGATAGTAACTTATACACAAAAATTGAGAATGACAAACTATTGATTATTGTTGTGTATGTCGATGACATCATTTTTGGAAGTAATGAAGAGTCCATGAGTCATAAACTTGCTTCTTCTATGGAGCAAGAATTTGAAATGTATTTACCTGGGGAACTAACATATTTTCCTGGCTTACAAGTGGAACAAGCAACATATGGCATATTTCTATCACAAGCAAAATATCTCAAGAAAATTCTGAAAATGTATGGGATGGAAGACTGCAAACCTGTCAGTACTCCAATGGTAACTAGATGTAACCTAAATTCTGATGATGATTCTCCCATGGTGAGTCAACCAGAGTATAGATCCATGGTTGGAAGGCTTCCTTATCTAATCGGGACAAGACAAGACATTATGGATGCAGTTGGGATTGTTGGACGATTCCAAGGTAATCCAAAAGAGTCTCACCTTTAGGCTGTAAAAAGGATATTCAAATATATACAAGGGACTGAAGACTTTGTTCTATGGTATCAAAGGAATTTTTATCTCATTGTTCATGCTTACACAGATGCGGATTGGGCTGGAAGTGTTAATGATCAAACAAGCACTAGTGGTGGTGCATTCTATATGGGGCCCCAATTAGTATCTTGGTTCAGCAAGAAACAAAGTTATATTCCCTTATCTACAGAAGAGGAAGAATATGTGGCTACAAAATCATGTTGCACACAACTTGTTTGGATGATGCAAACATTACAAGACATTCAAATCAAATGTTCAACCCCCATCTCCATTCTATGTGATAACACAAGTTCCATTAGTATCTCGAAAAATCATGTTATGAAATCCAAGACCAAGCACATTCCTATCAAATATCACTTCTTACGTGTACAAGTGCTTGAACAAAAGGTTAAATTGGAATATGTTCCATCCAAAGAAAAAGTTGTAGATATATTTACTAAACCTCTTCCCAGGGAAGCATTCGAATATCTCAGACAGAAGTTGGGAGTTGTCTCTGCCTCTCTAATCGAATCTTCTTAATTTTAGAAGATTAAATTCGGTAAGCGAGTTTGATAAAGACTAATCATGTATATACGCGAGTTGCTGTGCATCAAACTACATATGGTTTCTACTGACAAAAATTCTCTAGGTCAACTTTCAGAATAGTTTGTGGTGTTTTTGGGTAATCTCTGTTGTTGTTCTAGTATTCATCTTACTATACCTTTCTTTGACATTTATCTCCTTGATAAATATTCTTTGATTAATTGATTGTTGAAAGGTATCCATGATGCACAAGTTTAGGGGGAGCACCTGATTTGTGGAAAAGGATGCATTGTTGGCATTCTGATTGGCTTCTTTGTTATGATCTCGTGTTTGAGATTCTTTGATATTGGTTATACAAAGTCATTTCTGCTATTTATTTAAAAGGTCATGTTGAGACCTATGATGTAAATGTTTTATATTCAGTCATGTAAGGACTTGTTCAAATTTGTAAACCAACTTGTTTGGGTAGTTGAGTCTACTATGTAGTTCCACTTGGTTGGATCTTTGATGTAAGTATGAGTCCTTGCTGATATGAATGCTCATACTCGGTTGAGTTATTTAGTCATGTACTTCATTGAAAATTATCTCTCAATATTAACCATGAACTTAGGGGAAGCATGATGAATTCAGTGCAATTCAGATCTCTAGAAAATTTCGGTATTGGTCCACCCTTTTATCTTGATATCAAAGGGGGAGAGTATGTTGGTGTGTTTTGCATAATGGTTGCCATCAAGTCCAAAGGGGGAGATTGTTGGCAATATAATTCAATATGTTGTCCTTGATGGAAACCTACTTCATGATGTTGTCCTTGATGTAAAATTGATGTTTCTACAGGTCAGTCTAGATGTGACAAAGAAAGGAATTCCATAAATGATAAATATGATATGTCACAAGGTATATGCATTTTTTATGAATTGAACTCACATACACCCACAGGTATGAAGAAGACAAGTCGGGTATGCCTTTTGTGCTCTAAAAATATAAAAATGTGATATATTAAGGGGCATTACCATGGTATTAGCCCACGGTATTGAGCATTTTGTTGTCTATTTGACTCCGTCCAAGAATACCATCGGAAGTTGTGTGGTTTTGGCTCATGGTATTGATAAATGCTAAAGCTATATAAGGAGATCAAGATCATAGTGCAAAGGTGTGCATGAGTAAGGGATGTTACTAAATACTTCTCTCTGAAGTATATCTACATGGGAAGAACTCTGTTTGATTTGTAGACCTGAATCTATGATGCACCCTTGGATATATAGATGGATCAAGATCTTTAGACCTAAAATGACTATGTACTTACATGATCTAATGATGAGATGTATGAATCGGTGACCTGGTATATATTTGCTGAAATGAAGTAAAGAAATCTAGGTAAGTTTATAGATTTGAATCTTTCTGCAGTAATAATTTTTATAGATCTATATGCTATTTTGTCGCAGTGAAAATGCATATATACGCGGGTCGGTCTCAAGAAAAGCATGTATCTAAGATTAGTGTTTTTTGTAGCTTGATGCAAGGGTTTTCTATTTAATGTCGTTGTATTTTTGTTATATTTTTGTTGTCTGTCAATGAATTCTTCATGTAGATCCGGGTTTTTTGAATATTGTATATGTTGCTAATTTTAATGTGTACAAATCTTATCAATGGGAGAATAAATTGTTCAATGATGACTGACTGATTCAGGGTTCTGCTCTGATGAAAAGATCTCTAACTAAAAGCCTCAGATATGGTTCTGAGACTAATCATAAACTGTAAATTCGGTATTCTCTAATCTATATGCAGGTTGGTGTGAAGGAAAGCACATATACACATGGGTTCAGTAAAGTGAAGTAGCGTATGCATTTTAAGATAATGAATGATAAGGGTTGAGATTGGTTGTGAATACTAAATTTCAATTCTGGGTTTATTACTATGTTCTGGTTACAGTGATCTCATTGTTCTAATTGAAGTTCAAGTTAAGTTTATTGGTGTTGATATTTATGAAGTATTGTGTTGAAGTTGTACGATCCAGTATAAAAATTGATGAGACGTGGTTTGTAGTGGTTCTGATGGTTGAAGCCTTCAGTATGGAAGTAGAAGCTTCTTGCTAATAGAAGCTGGTGTTCTAATCATGGGGTTGAAGCTCCCTTCAAATAAGTGGCTGGTATATGAGATCAGGGTGTTGGAGCTCCCTTCCAGTAGTAGCTGGAGAACGAGAGAAGGTTGCAGCTTTCTGCGGGTAGATGCCTGTGTACTGATATTATTCAGCCTCCGTACAACATTGTAAACATTTTTCTATATAATAAATATTGAAGACAAAGACGACAGGAGCGGTGGTTTTCTCTCGAATTGGGTTTCCACCTTAAATCTTGGTGTTCATGTGTGATGCTCTTATGTGATGACTTATTATGTTATTACTGCACATACTTACTTCTTTACTATCTAATGCATAATTGGTGATTTGTGTTAAAGAATATTTCTGAATGCTTATCTAAATAGAAAATATAAATGTGCATATGCGAGTTTCAGTCTATATGCCCGCGGACATACGCTAGTTGGGTTTACCAAAGTCATGTATGTAAATCAGTAGAGAGAAATTGAAAATATTGTGATTACAGCAAATACTAATTCACCAGCCCCTCGGTATTTTTCCCAACGACCTTGTCACTCCCTCCTTATCATGCATGACACTCATTTATGATACTCCCTAACAAACCATCTTATTCATTCATTTCCATGCATTTTGACTTGTGTTTCCCTTATGTTTCCTTGGAACTCTCTAACACTCCATGGAAAGCTTTAACACTCTCTAGAACACCTTGGCAGTATTCAACACACCTTACCACCCTATACCATGGCCTAGCCACATTCCTCTTGAAAAAGGTAAAGAACTAAATTATTAACCCTCTTATGTGTTAATTTCCTTGCATTTTATAAAATTCATGCTCCATTTTGTTTTCCTAGCACTCCCTACCCTGCATTGGCACATAGTAGCACTTGGCATATCTTGGCATGCCTTAGAACCTATCATGTCTTGGCATGCATTATCACCTGACATGTCTTGACATGCATTGGCATGCCTTAGCACCTTAAATGTCTTGGCATTCATTGGCATGCCTTGGTGCTATCTAACATATATTATCACCCTCTAGTGCTCGCAACTACACCTTGGCACTTCCTAGCATACCCTTTCATTACCTAAAGACATGCCTTCTAATTCCTTCCTTGGCACAGTTGGAACTCACTGTAACTACTTGACACACCCTCTTACTTGTTCATTTCCATACATTTTGATCAGGTGCTCCCTTGTGTTGCCTTGACACTCCCGAAAACCCCTTGAAAACACCTTGGCACTACTCAACATGTTCTACACCACTCCATAACATGTTGTAGAACTCCCTAAGACCCATTAGCACAAGTTGGAACATGTTGGCACTTGTAAAGTCTTGGAATGCATGCCATGCATTGAGATTCCATGGGATTATTCATTCTTCTCTTCTAGTTGGTCCCTTCCTTCATGTACGCCTAGCTACAAAGGTGGACTAAGTTTCAGTCCTATCCATTTGATCTTCATTCTATGATTAACTCTCTTGTAAAATGGTGTTTCTCCAGGGTAGTCCTTAGCCTTTCAGGAGAGTGGTACTCTATGACTTGCATACTGTGTGGTAAAACATGCCATCTATTGTGGCAAGCTTGCATAATGTTTGGTCCTAATAAGCTAAAGGTGTCCTCAAAGAGAAGTATGGTTTCCTCCTTGGTTTCGATGTATTTGTGTGACAAAAAGACATCACTGGAGATAAGGTTATGATTGCTAATGTCATCCTTAGGGCTCATTAGCTATGCTCTGATGTATAAAGGTTCCTTCTCATCTCTTCCCATTACTCTCTTCACCTATCTAGCCCTTGTTTCTTCATGTTTCAACCAAGATGCCAAAGCCATTAGCTTCATGTATCCCAATATTGTATTGGGATCCAGATATTTCATATTTGTCAAGATAAGATTATGAATGTAGAATTAAACTACCTTTTGTTTGTCCTCCACACTCGTTTTTTTACAAAACTCAATAAATTGTTTGTAGTTTTGGAAGGGAAGAGATCCATACTATGCTAGAGTTCTGATTTGGAACTGTAGCCAATGTTCTTTGAGAAAGAGAGCATAATATTTTGAAGGTTCCCTGCATTGTAGGGCCTTCATATAAAGACTTTCCATGGTGGAAAGTACTTAGGTTTCGTTCTCTTGCAGTTTTAATTTTAGCCTCATATTCTCTGCATGGAGTTGTTTTTTTATCATAGCCTCCTTGAGTCTCATATTGGCCAATTATTTTCCCATCTCACTGAATATTTCTTCCATAAGTCCTAGTGCATCTTCCATATTCTTTGATTTAGAAATTTGCATCCACCTGTGGGTTATTCCTCCCTCTATATTTAGCTCATAAAGGAGTGGAATTGCAAATTTTTCAATGATGATCCTTCCCCCTTCAATGAATTTATATCAGGACCCTAGGCTAGGTTGTGGACTAGGCTCTTGGAGCTCTGGGAAGTCCTTTCAAAATTTTTTTGGGGAGGTTGTTTCATCCTGTACTTCACTTTTCTTCTCCTGTAACTACTTTGTCATGATGTGTCCCTCTTGTAGCACATTATCTCCCTCCTGTAGCACACTCTGCCTTTGCTATAGCACACTTTCCCCCTCCTATATCTACCCTTTTTCTTTTTGTTAGTGGGTTTCTTGTGTCTTGGGATTTTTAAAGGTATTTGACCTGGTGGCAGGCCTACTTACATATGCTACAAGTGTCTTTGTTTTGGGTTTAGGAGAGTTAGCCTCTTCTATTTTTCCTTTAGTGGGTCCTACCTCCTCTTCTTGCTTGGTGATTCTTCAATGAAGATGGGGATCCTTGTGGAAGTTTGTGGTCTCCCTTGTTTTATTATGGTGCTTTTTCTAGTCTTAAAATATAGGGGCCCTTGTCATTGTCACTTCCTCTTAGGCTTAACAAGAGTGCCTAATGTAGTTAAGGTTGCATATACCTCATGTTAAGTATCTCCTAGGGGTAACTTGTTTGATGTGGTGTTTTTTATACTTCTTTGGGTTCAGTAGTTTCCTTAGGACCTAATGTTTCCTCCACTTATTTCCATTTGTTTTTGTAATTCTTCCTTCATTATGTCCTTAAGGGTTCAGTTCATTCTCCTCTCGGTTGGCGCATAGGTTTACATCCCTATTTGATTTAAATACTATGAGTACAAAATGGTGGATCCACCCCTTTCATTTATTTATAATCCCAGGCAAAGGAATCTTAGTGTTCTCTCAATATCCTACACAATTGTTCTTCTTGTTTGGCTGAGAGATGGGTTGATATTTAAGGTTTTGGTTGGGCCAAACTCTACAATTTCTACATGTTTAGTACTTGAGTTAGCTGAGCATAACTGAATGTAAGGACTACTGCGAAATTGTTTCACAAGTTCATCAAGTGGGATGCTAGTAGGAGGCTAGTTCTGAAGGATATGGTCAATGAGCTCATCATCATCAGGTTGCCTCATCCTATAACAACATTTAGGGTACATATTGGATAGGGTTTTTTGTGATACACTTCCTCATATTCCTCATCCTCTAGCCACAAGGTTAGACCATTTTCAATAAAAGGGTGGTAAGGAGGACACAATATTAGTTATTTTAATAAGGGCCCATTCTTAATAGTCATGTTCACAGCCCTACAACTAATGTAGGCATAAACAGTCACCAACCAAGGTTTTCCTAATATTAGAGGATATACATTAAACTTGGTTTTCGGTTGGAGAACTAGGAAATTAGTAGGATTCTCCCAAGAGTCGATGGAGAACATGACATCCTTAGCAAATTCCATGAGAATAGTTGTGTAGATGATAATAACAACTGAAGAAATAATGAATTCATGCAGATGAATTCCTAAATTAGATATTGTTAGTGCATGTTGTTTGATGATTTATTTGTTGCAATATTTATTCATGAAATCATTAAAATAATGGAAGGAATATAATTATTTGCAAGGAATGTCAAAAGTTTCTTCTAGGATTTTTTTTTCCATGCAATTTTTTTTTTGAGAAAAACTAGAAATACAATCTTCAAGTGCACAATGCATAGTCAAAATGTATTGTTTCATCACTAACTGTCTACTTGATTTTAGTTTACTTGTTCATATTCCATAGAAAAAAACATGCCCTTTCTGCTAAAGGGATATCATTTCCATTGTCCATGACTTAACTTTAGTTCATTGTTCAACCTTACATAAATTATATGAGTATTCTAAGAACAACAATGATACGATATAGTAAAAATTCCATAAAACTAACATAATATTTATAATTTAAACAAGAAGATAACAATTAGAAAGTACTTTAGACCCATAGCCTTGAGGTCACTAAATGAACACCAACGTATTCCTTCTTGGGAACATAGTTCTCATATAGATGAAGTCCTTCCTTTTAAATAGTATATGTTGTCCTATTAAGCTCTCTGAACACATGAGATATTTTGGTAATCTAGAAATGCCTAGAGACGTATTTTAGTTAAGCAGTTAAGGGAGATAAGGAAGTATTATGAATATGAAATTGTGCATTCATCAGATTAATTTCGGGTGCTGGGCATCAACGAACTGTAGATGACCAATATCATTTTAAAAGCTAGATGTTAATAAGGAAAACAAAGCATTTAAAAATCACATGAGTACACATTCGATGAGGGTCTTGGAAAGAAATTCTATGTGTAGTAAAATTTGTGTTTTTTTTTCAATTTTATTTCCTTTAAGTTATCAATAGTGTTATCAAGAGACAATGGATACATGTGTTGATGATAATTATAGAAACTATAAGGTATTCAATAGTAAACGTTTAAAACCATTATTATGAGGATTGAGTTCATTTAGTCCCTTTTGTGTTTTTTCTTTCCATCATGTCATACTATATGTTTGTAGGGATAGAGATGACAACTACACCTATTTGAGAAAAGATATTACAGGAGTTAAAAGAATTTCCTTTTATCATAAATAAAGAACCCAAGAGGTTTAAAATCCTAACCTTAGAATGAACTTCTTGCAGGTGCAACTTTTGCATTCAATGTTTGTTTGGGGCACATAATAGTCCATCGGAAAAAAAAAAACTATATGAGTATTACAAATTTTGGTTGGGCCTAGGGAATGCCATGGAAACCTTTGGACCCTAAATGGCAAAAAAAATCATTTAGGGCCTAAAAATGACCCTATAAGTTTCAGACCCAAAAACCATAGAAAAAATTATAAGATAGAGAACCATTGGGCTAGTGTAAGAGGTGGATGGGCATTGATATCCACCTGGATTAGAGTGCCACATAATTTAATTGTGGGAGATAAGGTATGGTTTCATTCATATAAATAGCACCTCTTGAGATCCCATTTAAAGTCCCCCCCTCTCTTTATTCTAATATAGGCCTTACACCAACATAAATGTTGTGGGTGAAGATGATTCTATATCAAATAATCCCTTTTCTTTGGCTTGAACCTTATATTTAATGTGGAGCTACTTCAACCATATTTTCCACCTATGATAGGCACCTCGTGTTCCTAATTTGGCACAAGTGTCTCACTAGGACACATATTCAACAAAATTGTCCCCACTTGGTGGAGGAACTTGACACAAAATGGATCATTTAATCCTAAGGGGGGACAATTGATTCAATAGAATACTAGTGACTGCCCCCTTGTTCCATAGATGCAACATTATTCCATATTTTGGTATTTCTATTATAATTTTTTTACATCTCAAACTTGTAGGGCCTTTTTTGGCATTTGACATAGTCTAAAGACACATAGTATGGATTGCAATGGTCTAAGAATTTTCCTAAACGGAGTTTTCATGCAATTTTTTTAGTTGTTACACCAATTTTTGGTCATCTAACCAGTTACTATTAGATGGACCAAAGTACACCATGTAAGACTAATTCTACCCTAGTAGAATTTCTTTCACTATCAAAAATAACTTAGTAATCCTTAATTTATTAAGTTTTTTATGGTCTAAACAGGAAACCCCATGAGGAATAACTGAATAAATCCTTATTTGTTTGATTTTCCTTAAGGGATAATTACTTAAACAACATTTTAATTAATATTCCTGGTCATATTTAACCAAAAACATGAAAATTAATTAGATAAATCATTATTTATCTTATTATTTTCTAGGAGTAATTATTTAAAACATTATTTAAATAATATTCCTTGTTAAATTTGACTAAATAATTGAATAAATCACTATTTATTTAATAATTACTCATACACATTCTTAAAATAATAAATAAATTATTTATTTATTTATTATTTACAAATAAAGGGATTTGACAAAATTCAAATTCTTTTTCCCTCCAACAAATATAATAAAATATTCCATAAAAGTTGGATCTAGATTTAGTTACTAATATTTCAATTATGCACCAATATCTAGACTAACTCAATATTTTGTTATAAATAGAAGGGTTTTTCCATTCATTCACTACATTTTGTTTCCTAAAGATCTCTATGGATGTATACTTTTGGTCTGACCTTGATCATCCATCATTGTCATATTTTGCTACCATTTTGCTTGTGATATCCCTTTTAGTTCCATTTTTGTTTGGATTTTCTACACCATAAAGAGAGGGAGATCTTAGATATAAAGCACTGAGGACATATAAGAACCCATTCCATTGAGGGGGACTGGTAACATCTTTCCATTTTCCCTTACCAGGTGTCATAATACAAAAATTCTTTAAAAATATTCTTGTCTTGTTCATTAGATGCATGGTGCAACTGTTATATATTTGTTGCTTAATGTCCTTTAACTGTATAGATCTAGATTTTGTAGCATTTGTCTTGGTCAACTCACTGCAGATCTAGAGAAATTGGTAGCCATCTTTGATGTTAGGCCTTTTTTTTATGCATAGCTAAAGTGAGATTTTTTCGTACCCTTGTAGTTAGAATTCACATTAACAATTGGTGACTCTGGAAGGGTTTATAATTACGACCGTTATCGTTTTTCAGATCCATGCATGACGAACTGCTTCAACCCCTAGGGTTTTTCTTTAGCTTCTTGTTTTTCTCTTCTTAATGTTGGTTTTAACCTTTAAAACCCTAAAACAGTAAAAATCCTAACTTTTGTGTGTTTCTAGGCCTATTTCACAGGTGATAGGTATCAGCCACAACTGAGACAACACTTTTTTCTGAAACCTTCTCCCGAGAGTGTTGAAAGTGCAGATCACACTTTTTGGGCCAAAACCTGCGACCTCAACCTTCAGGGCATAGAAAACTACCTAAAACCTACGACCTCTGCTGAAAACAAGTTAGAACCTGCCACTTGAACTTGTTGCAGGAATTTTTCAGTGATTTTTCTGGGTTTGTCTGGGCTAATGTTCAAGGTTGTCTGACCTCCGTCTCCACCTATCTTGGACTTGTAATTTCTCTATTTTACTCGTTGAAGTAGCAACAAATCCCCTTAGGGCTTCATTACACTTCCAACTTTCTAGGAGTAGTTTAGATGATGCAGGTCGTCTGAGATTTCAGTGTGTTCAACCATTTTTTCAGATCTGATCCTATACTTTCAAATCCATTTTAGATTGGTTATTCATCGATCCAAAACACCTCTTTTATGTTTTTTTTTGGTCCTCCTCTAGGGTCCCCTCCTTTTCCCCTCAGGTTGTAGTCTTTCACCACCTCATCTGTAGCACTTTTCTCTTTGGTTTTTTGTTGTTTTCTGCACCTATTTCCAGTAGATCTAACCTTTAGATCATTGTCCCTCCTGATTTTAGATCCATTTTCTATTTTGTGTGTTTTGACTAGATATTTTCCACCCATAGACTAGTTGTTGGGAAGCCCTCCTCCTTGGGTTTAGATTGATGCATCTTTAGCTGTTTATTTTTTTTCATATTAAATTTACTTTACTGTTATTTGCAAATATATTTACAATAATACAATAACTTTTTTCTTTTTTCCTCTACAAACTTCTAGGTTTAAAATTAAAATTAACACACTTATCACTTAACAAACACACCCTGAGTGAAGAGCGCCTAGTTTACACCACCAGGCCAAAACTATAACATTGTAATCAATTGATCCTGCAACTCCCTGCCCTTGTTTCAATATTGTTATCATTTTATCTTGCACCTCCTTGCACTTGTTGGTCTCTCTTCCTTATGTGATCCATGTCTGCTTTCCATCATTGCACCCCTAAGACGTTTATCCCGGAGACTTCTTAGCCTTCATCCTCATTTTTCGATAGGAATAATTACTCCTCCACGTAGGATCCGAGTTATTACTCCTTCAAGTCCCTATTCTGACTCTGCTTCTGGTTCATCGGGTTCCCCTTCTAGTTCTATCCCCGGTTCTCCTCCTGTCACCTTCACCATGTTTGGTTCAGGACCTAATGCTGGTGGTAGCCCCGGCCTTAATGTTGGGAATACTACTAGTGGGACCACAACAAGAACTATCTCGACTACTCCCTTTCTCCCTTATATGGTAGGACTCAGTCTCCCTGATTTTAACGAGTTGATCAATGACCCCATACACCATGACCTTGGTTGGCTTTTTATGCCAACCAAGCTCCCTTTCGACATCCCAAAGTTTTAAGGTCTTGCTGGAGAGGATCCTACAAACCATGTTTGATATTTCCACATGTGGTGTTCATCTAACTCCACCACTGATGACTCTATCCACCTTCGGTTGTTCTAGCATACGCTTACCAGAGAAGATTCTAAGTGGTATACTAGCCAGGCCTCCACCTCTCATACTACGTTTGAAACTCTTGGCCAGGATTTTTTGTCTTACTTCCATCTTCCCCTTCGTTATGACACGAGTACCAAACTTTTGACCTCTTTCTTTCAATCTTCTATGACCTGCCTATTCGATCATGTCTAGGAATGGCAGAGAAGAAAGATCCTATGTCGATCCCATACCTTTGAAGACCATGTCTACATGGACTATTTTCTGAGATCCCTTTTGCCTTCTATTGGAAAAGATGTCGCATCTCATTTCCCTCAGATCGAAGAACCTACTTTCCATATTGTGTTGAAATATGCCCTGATCTACGCACAATCTGGTTATGTTTATACCATCTTACCTGATCTCCCTAAACCTAGTGGTGCCAATGCATCGGGGGCATCCCATAACGCCATGTTGAGATTGAAACAAGATGATGAGCTTAGTGGAGAGAAGTCACCTTCACTAAGTGGGCCTGCAGGCTATTTTTGGCGCAAAGTCTATTTTTAGACTATGTCTATTTTTAGACATGTCGATCATGTTCTATGAGTTGTAGGATGCTATTTGTGGATGGTTGGTCAAGATGGAAAAATAGATGGACTTCTATTTTTAGACATATTGGGCAGAATCTATTTTTAGATTGCCAGTCTAAAAATAGATATGTCGAATACTATTAGCTCTTAATAATATTTGGACTATAAACATTATCTTATTCTCTTGGAGCACTTCAGTTAAGTGCACAGATGTGGCACAGGAGCTGACAGAAGGAATTACGCTATTCCCGAGGGTTAAGTGGAGCTATTGCATGGATACTTCAGTTAGAACTCATGTGACAGAGTTTGGTGGAGTTATTGAGGTAGTTGGTGGAGTTGTGTTCAGTTTAACTGAGTTAAACATAGTTGAGCTAGTTGTATCTAGTCTAACTGATTGATGCACTAGTGAGAGTGGTGTGAATTAATTATTAATTAATTCACTAATTATTAACTCATTAATCAACTAAATAATACATCAGTTAAATACAGTGCATGGATAGTTTCAGTGGAGACCAGTGAAGAGGTAGGTGAAAGAGCGGTGTGACTATCAGTTGTGACTATACTGTTGCATGATTTGCAAAAACTAGTTATTGGAGATGCCAATAAGGATTGCACAGTTAAGGCTGGACCAATTCAAGTTCATTCAGAGCCATTTCTTCAGCAGTGATTTGGTAGTAGAGGCAGGCTATCAGGTGGCAGATATTGGAGCATGTGATTTGCTAGATTGGGCTTGATTAGTGTGTAGGAATTGGAGATTGTACTGAGAGCTTTGTGAGGAGCATTATATAATGATTGCTACATGATCTCTATGACATATAATATACAAATAGTTGGGAGTTTTCAGCTTTAAGATTTCCCATAAAATACTGTGTTCATATGTGTGATTGTTTATGGTTTTAATGTGCGCATGCGATTATTTTTATTTCCGCAATTAATGATCAATGGTAGAAGAGATTCTATATTGTGCATGAAGTTAAAATAGTGTGTGATCAGGATAATCTCAGTAAAATAACATATCAGTTATTCAAATTTCTACATGGTATCGAAGCGATATTGATCATTGGAGCAATTGCAAAACATTGAAGCGGTTGAGTTTTGAGCTGGTGGAATTCGAATTTGCAGCAGTGTTTTCTTGGTGTCGAAGTTGAGATGTATTTTAACGGATTGTGATTGGAGTATGCCCTTGAGGGCAGCTCGAATTATATTTCATGGAAGGATAGGATGTAGGTGGTGCTGGATGATAATGGGCTGAAGGAGTTCATAGATGTAGAAATTCTAAAACCTTCTTCTAGCGATGCTGCCACACTTGACGCATGGCAAAAGAATACAGTGAAGTGTCGAAGTATTCTGTTGGAAGGTGTAAAGGATCACATAGTGTACAACCTTCATGGTAAGGCTTCTCCATTCTTGATGTGGAAAGCGTTGACAGACTTATTCCAAAGCAAGAGTGACCAAAGCAATTTTGTGCTCAAGGATAAACTCAGGAACATAAAAATGGAGAAAGGCGACAGTATGCCCAAGTACCTCACGAAGTTCATCCAATGCAGGGATGAGCTCGGAAGTGTGGGGGTGACTGTAGATGATGAGGACTTGGTGAGATTGGCTCTCCTTGGGCTTCCGAAGAGTTGGAATTCCTATCAGGACTCTGTCAATGGTCGAGAGAAATTTCCAGGATGGGAGTGACTATGGTCAGATCTTGTGCAAGAGGAGATAAGGTGAAGTACTAGGGATGGATCTTCATCAAAGAACTCAGATGAAGAAAATTGTGCTTTGGCTACCAAATAAAGGAAGGGGAAGAGCAAGAAGAATGATTCTCAATCCAGTGCGAAAGGCAAGAAGCAGGACATGTCCAAGTTGAAGTGCTTTCACTGTCACCAACACGGACATTACGCCACTAATTGTCCACAGAAGAAGAAAAATAAGTAGGCTGTTGGATCTGCAACTAGAGAGGCCTTAGCCTCGCAGTTTGAGCTAGATTTTTTGCTGATTACATGCTTGGTATCAAGTACGGTGGATTCAGTGTGGTTTCTTGATAGTGATGCATCTTTTCATATGACCGAAGATAGATATTTGTTTACTGATCTGGATGAGAAAGATCTTGGAGTGCACATCGAGATGGGCGATGATGGTAGATATAGTGCGACTAGTATCGGTACCATTTCCTTTGAGAGGGAGTCTAGTAAACACTTTGTATTGAAGGAAGTGATGCATGTTATAGGATTGAAGAAGAATCTGATCTCGGTAGCCATGTTAGAAGACAAGGAATATGATGTTGTCTTTAGCGAGGGAAAGGCTTTCCTGCGCAGTAAGGAAATTGGTGAAACCTGGAGGATAGGGGTTCGAGTTAAGAACCTTTATCAATTACAAGTAGATGGTTGCGCAACAATGGCAGGCAAGGCAGAAGGAGTGGTGAGCCGGGATGATGGCGAGTTGTGGCACCGAATATCGGGCCACCTTCACCATGGAGCTTTGAAGATACTGCAGCAGATTTCTACTAGGCTTCCTAAGGGTACTCTTGCGCATTCAGATCAGTGCAAGAGATGTATCTTGGGAAATTTTTTGAAAGCCAACTTTCACGAGAAGGATAGTCATGCCACAACGATCCTTGAGTGAATTCACACAGACGTCTGTGGACCTTTCTCAGTAGCTTCAAAGGCAAAGCACAGGTACTATGTGATATTTGTTGATGATTTTTCTTGGAAGTGCTGGATCTTCTTCATGCAGAAGAAGAGTGAGACATACTCAAAGTTCTGTGAGTTCAAGGCACTGGTTGAGAAATAATCAAGGAAGCAGGTGAAGTCTCTTAGGAGCGACAAAGGTGGTGAATTCATCTTTGGCGAATTCAAGGACTTTTGTAGTGCAAAAGGAATTTGAAGAGAGATCATAGCACCTCATAACCCACAGCAGAATGGGGTTCTTGAGCAGAAGAATAGAACGATCGTGGGTGCTGCACAGGTGATGTTGCATGATCAGGGCCTTCCCATACACTTGTGGAATGAGGCATGCAATACTGTAGTATATGTGTAGAACCGTTGTCCTCATAGGATACTTGGCATGAGTACACCCGAGGAGGCATTTTCTGGTAAGAAGCCTAATATTTCCCATTTGAGTATTTTTGGTTCACTTGTTTATATTCATGTGACTAAGGATGCCAGGAAGAAGCTGGAGCCGACCGAAAAGGTTGGGATATTTTTTGGGTACACTGATACGCCCCACAACTATCGTGTGTATTTTCCAGACAGTCGCAAGACTGTTGTGTGATGGGATATCAAATTTCATGAGGAGAAGGCCATGAAGTGTTCGCTTGAGAGGGAGCCACACTTGCATGCAGATGAGGAGCTATTAGTTCCTAAGGATGAGCCTTAGGATGTGTATCAGCCACAAGAGGAGGTTCATGGAGTGGAAGAGACCACTCATAGAGCGCCAACCATCAAAGGGTGGAAGCGCACTACAAAAGTTGAGCGACTAGCTCAAGATGCAGAGAAGATTGTAGGAGCACCTACATCACAGTGCAGATAGAGACAGTCACCTGATCGGTACAATGGATACATGGCTCTTATGAGTAAGTGTATCGTGACAGAGCCATCCTCTTTTGAGGAAGCTATGGAGGATCCTGCATGGGTAGATTCCATGGTGGAAAAGTATGATTCGATTGTCAGAAACAGTGCATGGGAGATTGTCCCAAGGTTGGAAGGGAAATCAGTGGTAGGTTCGAGATGGATCTACAAAGTGAAGCAAGTAGTTAATGGGAGTGTGGAGAAGTAAAAGGAAATATTTTTTGCCCGAGGCTTCTCACAGATTGAGGGGATTGATTATGAGGAAACTTTTGCACTTGTCGCAAGGTATTCTTCCATACAGACGATTCTTGCTCTCTTAGCGCAGATGGGGTGGCACATTCATCAGATGGATGTGAGACTATGTTCCTCAATGGAGTGATTGAGGAGGAGGTGTACATAGAGCAGCCCAAAGGTTTCGAGATGTTCAGCACTGAGTCGCATATGTGCAGGCTCAAGAGAGCGTTGTATGGGTTGAAACAAGCACTTCGTGCTTGGTACAGATAGATAGTTATTTCATCGGACTTGGATTCTCCAAGAGTGAGGTAGATCCAAACCTATACCAGATTATGGTGGAGGGTAAGTTGCTGATCATTGTACTTTATGTAGATGATTTTATTTTGACAAGTGATGAACTGTTGATACTCTCATGCAAGGCTGATCTTGCAAAAGAGTTTGAGATGAAGGACTTGGGCCTCCTTCATTATTTCCTGGGATTGGAAATTTGGCAGCGCAATGATGGACTGTTTGTGTCTCAAGGCAAGTATGCCCTGGAGATATTGGAGAAGTTCAACATGCATGGCTACAAGCCTATCGACACTCCTCTTCCTGGTGGTTGGGGGAAATAGGATGCTACATCGGCAGAGGTAGTGGATGCCGCTGTTTATCGACAGTTGGTGGGGTTGCTTATGTATCTAGTCAATACATGACCCGACATATGCTATGCTATTAACCAGCTTTCACAAGCTATGGTTAAGCCTACCAAGATCTACTGGAAGGAAGGCAAGAGATTATTGAGATATCTCAGAGGCACATCGAGATGTGGATTATGGTACAGAGAGTCGGATGAGGTGAAGCTGTGTGGCTTCACAAATGTAGATTGGGAAGGGAGCCCAATGGAAAAAAATAGCACATCTGGAGGGATTTTCAGTATCTGGTCGACAGTAGTTTCTTGGTACAACAGGAAGCAGAGATCCATGGCACTCAGTTCAGCAAAGGCCAAGTATATGGCAGTGGGTTTGGCTGCATGTGAGGCTATATGGATGAGGAAGATCCTGGTCAGGTTGTTTGGTTCACACTTAGATCCTACTGTGATATATTGTGATCATCAGAGTTGCATCAAACTCTCGATTAATCCAGTATTTCATGATATATCTAAACACATTGACATTCGGTATCATCATATCAGAGATTGTGTGCAGCGGAAGATCATGTTACTTTCATACATTCCCACGGAGGATCAGGATGTTGATATCTTGATGAAGGTGCTCACCAGGAGAAAATTCGAATAACACAGGGGCAGGATAGCGGTGGTAGATAATCCTTATCTTGTTGAGAGGGAGTGTTGAGATTGCAACAAGATGATGAGCTTAGTGGAAAGAAGTTGCCTTCACTAAGTGGGCCCGCAAGCTATTTTTGGTGCAAAGTCTATTTTTAGACTATGTCTATTTTTAGACATGTCGATCATGTTCTATGAGTTGCAGGATGCTATCTGTGGATGGTTGGTCAAGTTGGAAAAATAGACGGACTTCTATTTTTATACATATTGGGTGGAATCTATTTTTAGATTGCTAGTCTAAAAATAGATATGTCGAATATTATTAGCTCTTAATAATATTTGGACTATAAACATTATCTTATTCTCTTGGAGCACTTCAGTTAAGTGCACAGATGTGGCATAAGAGCTGATAGAAGGAATTAATCTATTCCTAAGGGTTAAGTGGAGCTATTTCATGGATACTTCAGTTAGAACTCATGTGACAAAGTTTGGTGGAGTTATTGAGGTAGTTGGTGGAGTTCTGTTCAGTTTAACTGAGTTAAACATAGTTGAGCTAGTTGTATCTAGTCTAACTGATTGATACATTAGTGACAGTGGTGTGAATTAATTATTAATTAATTCGCTAATTATTAACTCATTAATAAACTAAATAATACATCAGTTAACTACAGTGCATGGACAGTTTCAGTGGAGACCAGTGAAGAGGTAGGTGAAAGAGCAGTGTGACTATCTGTTGTGACTATATTGTTGCATGATTTGCAACAACCAGTGATTGGAGATGCCAATGAGGATTGCCCAGTCAAG
Organism: Pinus albicaulis; assembly: GCA_034641835.2. Taxonomy (NCBI): domain Eukaryota; kingdom Viridiplantae; phylum Streptophyta; class Pinopsida; order Pinales; family Pinaceae; genus Pinus; species Pinus albicaulis. The sequence goes on from CM076570.1 coordinate 1,066,208,669, forward strand.
GCTGAACCAATTCAAGCTCATTCATATCCATTTCTTCAGCAATTATTGCACAGTAGAGGCAGGGTATCAAGTGGCAGAGATTGGAGCATGTGATTTTCTAGATCAGGCTTGATTAGTGTGTAGCAATTTGAGATTGTACTGAAAGCTTTGTGAGGAGCTTTTTATAATGATTGCTACATGATCTCTATGAAATATAATATACAGATAGTTGGGGGTTTTCAGCTTTAAGATTTCCCATAAAATACTATGTTCATATGTGTGATTGTTTATGGTTTTAATGTGCACATGCGATTGTTTTTATTTCAGCAATTAATGGTCAATGGTAAAAGAGATTCTGTATTGTGCATGAAGTTAAAATAGGTTATGATCAGGAGAATCTCGGTAAAATAGCATATCAGTTATTCAAATTTCTACATGCCGAAGGTATCATTAGAGCCCTTTCCCATTCGTACACTCATCCTCCAATGGGTTATGGTTTCCCTCTGGGAGGGGCCAGCTCCTCCAGCACTTTTCCCCCTCCCAGTAGCATGTGTCTAGGATACGGCATGCCTCCTAATTTTTCCCAACCTGTTTACCACAATGTTGCCCAACCTCCTGATATCATAATGCTCTAGATCCTCGAACATAAGCACCTCTGCTTCCCTTTCCTTCTCAACTCCTGCAACAACAACCACCATCCCCCTAGGGTTAGGTGTATGCACAGCAAGGTGCGACTAATCCTACTACTTCCAAAAAGAAGAGGAAAGGAAACCAAAAAAAATATTCCCAGGGTAATCCAAGAACAAATCCCCAAGGGAATGCACCTAACACTGTTCACCAACAATAGGGAACTCAGCCCAAGCAGGACAGGCATGTTCGAACGAATAGGCCTTGTTCTTGTTGCAGTGTCTATGGTCAATGTAGCGACTGTCCTCTTTTACCTTAGATGCGTCAGATCTGGGAAGCTCAAGCATCATCCCGAGAACAACAAGCCTCCCCTTTGGTTCCTCCCAATGCTACACCTATCCAGCTAGCTGTGTTTACCAATCCTTTCCCCTACCAAGGATTCGTGGCTACTCAACCCCCTGAAGGTCAGGCGGCCACTCAACCTCCTCCATCTGGTACCTCTGATTACTAGATTTTCATCATGAAATCTGACCAACCCATTACCGTTGACCTCAACCTTCAGACTTGGTCCCATCAATACAACAAGCATCCCACTACGTCTACCCCCGATCCCCCTTCTTCAGGCTCCACAGAGCCTCTTTTGAAAACCAATGGTCCTTTACTGATCCCTCAGCCTAAGGTAGAGGTTCATACCAATATCCCCAAGGGACCATTACACCAAAATGATACTTTTGGTAAAGGTGCCATTTCGTATAGTATAGTAGATGATTTGGCACAATCCCCTACTGTCATATCAACATTGGAACTCCTCCAGTCATGCCCTTCACAATGAAAATATCTACTAACTGCAATGGGTGGTATGGATCCTTCAGATGACCATTGGATCATCTTCGATGTTGACCGATCAGAAAATCCTCCCCTTCCTGCTTCCGTCGCCTTCCAAATACCTATCAAGATTTGGAATTCCAACGTCTCCCATTGTATCATTGACGAGAGGGAATCCATTTGTGTGATGTCTACTTCGGTTTTGAAGAAACTTAGATCTCTTGAGTTGGCTCCTTCCACTATCACCCTGCAAGCATTGGATGGCCAGTCTTTCCATCCCATAGGCTTATTCCACAACTGTCCCATTACTCTTGTGGGCAAGACTATTTGTGTTGACGTAGAAGTCATTGATGCCCCTTTAGACTAAAACATTCTACTAGGTTATAACTACACATATGCGATGTCTCCTATCCCATATGCACTTCACCATAAGATATGCTTTCCTCACAACGGAATTATTCTCACCATCGACCAGTTGACATATTACAAACTGAAGTCTCAGACCTCCCCTCAGTCCATCATCTCTTTGGTGGCCAATAAAAAAATAGTCGATCCTTTGACCAATGTTTCACTCGAAGTCTACAAATACTCCAATTTTCTGGGTTCATTCCCTAGTCTTTCTCCTCCTATCTCTAATCCCATCTCGTCGAAATTTTGCATGATGTAATCGTCTCGATTTGACCTCAAACGGCCCGCTTCAACTAGTCAGCAGCCTCGCCGCCCACAACATGCTCCTAGCACTTCAACTCGAGCTTAAGGAACCTCTCCTCAAGGCCCCTCATCTAGAACTGGTATCCATGAGCCTCTCTACCCTCCTAGAATGGTTCTTCCTGGCCTTAACCATCTTAGAGATTTTCCGCCTGGCCATTACCCCTCTGGTCAGATATTTTTTCTCTCTCCCCTTCCTGGAGTTTTCTCTGTACCTATTATGGCTACCTTGTCTCTTCCTAACATGACTCTGGGGATCCCAGTCTGGTACATTTATCCCCGAGTGACTATCCTACCTGGTCAGCCCAAACGTTATAGAAATTTGACCCTGGTCCAACCGGTCGCCGTGACCCCTCCCTTTGCTTATGTTCCTTATACACCTCAACAGGACCCTTCTTTTGTTGCAAAAGCCTCGGGTGAGGGGGGAAAAGCATGCAAGAAGGCAGCTAAAGAAAAGGTTACCCCAAAAAACCCTGCTCCTTCTCAGCCTCCAAAGCGTACCCCCCAGTTTGCTTTCTGTGATGTTATTAATCATGCCACCCATAATTGTACTGAATTTCCTCATCTCAGGCCCATGGTCAACGAAGTGTTTCCTGAGTCTCATATCCCATAAGTCCATGTTACTTTACCAGATTCAGCCGAGAAACTCAAGACTTTGCACACAAATCACCCTTGTGCTTTGTGTGATTTCCGTGGACACTATACTTACCTCTATCCCCGCCTTGACGAATATCGATCCTCTTTGGAAGCCATTCGCCAATTCGAGGGCAAGTTCAACGAGTCCTCGGCTCCCTTATTTGCATGTTTTTCTTTAGAAAAACTAAAGGACACATTCACTCCCATTGACATTCCCCCTCCAGATGTCGAAATGACAGAGTCTTCGGCCACTGTCCACTACCTGTCATCATCTATGAGATCCATGGTGGAACACCCACTAGGACTTCCCCTTCTATTTTTCCTAACCTCCATTTAGTGATCACCTTGGGCTCAACATTGGTGGATCCTTCATCTAATTTTTGTTCAGTCACCCTCTGTGATGATGCACATGTGAACCTTTCTTCTCATGATGATGATTCAAGCAGGTTTTTCACATCACATGGTCTTTCTTCCACCAATCACCCCATATTCTATTGAGATGACAAAATTATAGAAGAATTTACCACCCTAACTTTACTATCCCCCCTTACATCGAACCCATGTATTCGATCCACACACACCTTGTGGTCAGGACATTGACACCAAATGTTTTGGTAAGGGGGCACCCATTTTTGAGAGTCCAAAAGAAGCGATTCTCTAGACCCTTCCTAGTGAATCTGGTCGTGTCAACTCTAGTACCATTGTTTTTCCCCATTTCTAAGAACTTCTAGAGTCCCATATCACTTTAGATCCCTCTAGGGATGACCACCCTCATCATTCCTTCATCTTACATCAGTAACACAGTCCCCTAGGCCTTGTTGTTAACCAACTTGTGGGTTTTCTAGGAGAGCACCAGTTCATTATCTCCAAATCCACTCTTTGGGATAGTTACACCATGTATGCCAACCCATAAATTTAGTCCATTTTCTTTATATATGAAGTACTGAAAGATATTATTAATACTCCATTCCCTTTCTTGAACTGCATCTATCCATTCTTCCCACATAAGATAACCATCACATAAACAAATGGTGAGCCACATCATAAAAATGTGTTTAGATTTCCATTTTCTAAATACATTTGGCATGAACATGACATGCTTGGGGGCACCTATGCCCCTCAACCATAAAAATCCCAGCTCTCATCCCAAAAGAACACTGAAACTCCTTTCTTTGACAAGTCTCACTTTTCAGGTAATTTCCTGGGATAGGTCGCAGTTTTCTACCTAGCACTTGCTATCCAGGGTGCAGAACAGATCCCAAAAAGTACGACTTGCCATGTTCATGAGCTCTAGGTGCCTAACCTAAAGTTTTGATCTCCTTAATTGAAAGAGTATGGTTAGGCCTCTTACCTGGAACTAACAGATCTTGATTCCATTGGTTGGTTCTCCTGCTACAATCACCACAAGATTTAGGACCTTCTTTCCTCTCTACATTCACCATAGCTACACTTGAAAATGAATTAAATTGGAGGGAAAATGCCTTATTAAAAGAGAAACCCCACATTTTTATTTCTCCAGTTGTGGCCAAACCGTAGCTCAGTTTGACAAACCATCAGCAGCATTGGAAATATTTCACCGAGCTATCAAATGGGTATCCTTTAGTTTTTGTGATTTGATACTTCACTTGGAAATATTTTTTCTAAGAAGGGTCACTTCACCACTCCTCAAAATTTAATTTCTTCACTTGCAACACTCATACCTGGGGCACCACTTTGCCTTCATACTTGTACATGCTTGTGTCTATGTTTTTCGTGAGTAACCATCTTGTACTCATTTTTTTATGGTCCCCATGGAGCCTGTTCTATGTGGCAGCATCATTGAGTCGCTCTTGTTAGAGCGTTTGATTTGAGTCATCATTGCATCCATGGGGTCTATCCCGAGTTACTTTATCTCCTGCTATAGTCCTCCATCCCACATTGCCTTCTTCCTCTCTCATGTCGCCCATTTTGTCCTTCATCCATACTGTCCCCTATCCCCTCTGGTGTCGAGTTAGTAGCTACGAGGTCATCCATGCCTTTTATGCTCTAACAAGGGAAGTCATCAGCTCGCTACTCAGTCCCGCTCATTCCACCATTATCCCTAGTGTCAGTCTATGAGTCGCTCTACTATTTTCTCTCGTGCCTTAGTTTAGGATCCCTTATTTCCTCACCTATGGTGGACCTCCTTCTCTCGACATCATTTCATTCATTCCAAAAGAAAGGACTAGAGGGTGGTGTACCTTGGTTCGAGCTTCCACTCTTGTTCTGTGCCTCAGATCAAGAAAAGGGACTCTTTATTACCAGGAAAAATTTTAAGGATAGAAATTTATTTTAAAGTTTAAAAATATTGGCAAATATTACTAGTCCATAATATCGAAATTGTAATAGGCTTAGCGATCATTTTGTAAAAATATTCATATTTATAATGATTTTTTATAGTATCTATAACTTTTTGGCGATTTCTAAGGTAAAATATTTTTATATTATAAAATTTGGGCTAATGATATTCTAAAAAACTAGAAATTCACAAACCTTGTTTTTTTAAAAAGCATGGAAAATTAGCCCACTTGCGAATATTAGCCCCTAAAATTTTCTCTGTTTATTACCCTCCCACTTGATTTCTTCTCAGCTTCAGCTCCTCATGGTATGATCGAGATCTGTATATTCGATGGTTCAGTGATGCAGTAGATTTTAATGGTGATTCCTGGGTATGTGAGAGATGTTTCAAACCTCATGAGGGGGTGGCCCTTCAGGTAACCCCCCACATGCCCAGATGACCTCTCTACTAAATCCTTGGATGCAGCTCCATATATTTGATGGTTCCGACCTCAGCCGCTTACAGTGGCTATTTATTTTGCATGTTTCATTCAAATTTCCAGAGCCCTTTCCTGTCTTACAAGACCTCTTTAGTTGTACTTATATCTCATGTACTCAAATATTATTGTATAAGTCCTGGTTGTTTTCCTAGAAATAGTATGTATGTGGGATCCATTATCATGTTTTTATCTGGCCCATGTTTATGCCAGCATGTACTATATAGTTCAGTCCCTTGTTTACTGGACGCATTATTCTTTTTACTTTGTTATCTCAGTGGGCATAGGTATGCCTCCCCCGCCTCATGTAGAACAAGTAATCACTCATAAAAGAGACTTTTCGCACCTGTAAGTCTTGCCTCCTCGAGTTATTTTCCTCTATTGCTTTAGTCAACCTTATATTTCTCTCTCTCCGACTCCCCCTTCGGTGTCTAGTGATTGAGTTCTTACAACGTACTTTGGTCATACGATTTTCTCCTAACGCTCGCATGCTGGGGGTCAATAGTTACACCAATTTTTGGTCATCTAATCTGTTACTATTAGATGGACCAAATTACACCATGTAAGACCAATTCGACCCTAGTAGAATTGCTTTCACTATGAAAAATAACTTAGTAATTCTTAATTTATTAAGTATTTTATGGTCTAAACATGAAACCATATGACAAATAATTGAATAAATCCTTATTTTGTTATTTTACTCAAGGGATAATTAGTTAAAAAACTATTTAGTTAATATTCTTGGTCATATTTAACCCAAAAAAGGAAAATTAATTAGATAAATCATTATTTATCTTATTATTTTCTAGGAATAATTATTTAAAACATTATTTAAATACCATTACTTGTTAAATTTGACTAAATCATTTATAAATAATTGAATAAATCACTATTTATTTAATTATTACTCAACCACATTCTTAAAATAATAAATAAATCATTTATTTATCTATTATTTACAAATAAATGGATTTGACCAAATTCAAATTCTTTTTCCCTCCAACAAATATAATAAAATATTCCATAAAATTTGGATCTAGATTTAGTTAATAATATTTTAATTATGCACCAATATCTAGAGTAACTCAATATTTTGTTATAAATAGAAGGGTTTTTGCATTCATTCACTACCTTTTTTTCCCTAAAGATCGCTCTGGATCTATACTTTTGGTCTGACTTTGATCCTCCATCATTGTCATATTTTGCTACCATTTTTCTTGTGAGCTCCCTTTGAGTTCCATTTTTGTTTGGGTTTTATACACCATAAAGAGAGAGAGATCTTAGATCTGAAGTTCTGAGCACATACAACAACCCATCCCATTGAGGGGGACTGGTAACATCTTTCTATGTTCCCTTCCCAGGTGTCACAATACAAAATTAGGTGTCATATTCAACAAAAATGTCCCTACTTGGTGGGTGAACTTGACACAAAATGGAAAACTTATTCCTAAGGGGGGTTAATTGATTCAAGAGAATAATAGTGACCACTCCCTTGTTCCATTGATGCAACATTGTTCCATATTTTGGTAGTTCTATTATAATTTTTTTACATCCCAAACTTGTAGTGCCTTTTTTGGCATTTTACATGGTCTAAAGACACATAGTATGGATTGTAATTGTCCAAGTACTATCCTAAATGGATTTTTCATGCAAACATTGTAGCCTTAGGAAGTTGGCATATCAATTATTTTATTTAGGGCCCACATTATTTTTGGGACATCCTTTCCCAGGGTTAAGGATTTTGAGTTTACAGATTTTACGTCTTAGGGCATCATACTTTATGTTCAACGGTAGTTTTGGCCTCTTGTAATGTTGTATTATGATTAAGAGTAGTTGACACATCTCTCTTCATATGAAATATACCACCATCCCAATTAGTTTGTATCACTTTGAATTTTATATTTTTTTATTTATTTAATGCATTAATAGAATTTGGATTTTGCTATATTATTGTACTCTTTGCAATATCTTTCTATGTTTCCATTTATGTTTTTGCATAATAAGATTCCCTTAAAGCCTAAAGTCTATCTATGATTGTTTTCTTGGTGGAAGGTTCTACCTTTGGATGATCATGAGTCCTAAAATTTGAATATTGAAGAAAATTACCAACTTTTTTATATATTTATAATGATTAAAAATATGTGCTACCTCATAATAGGTCACATGTTAAAATATAAAGGGGGTAGAGTATGTACACCTTTGTAGACTTCAGTAGTCAAATCATGATGTAGACACAAGTCCCTTGTCCTACAAAAAATTAGGTCTCATACACCAATTTGAAAGTATATTATCCTACAAATAATAATGTCTCATCATATTTCTTAACCATGTCCTTAAAAATAAATTATTACTACTATGTTACATACATAAATCTCCCTTGTCTAACAAACAATGAGGCCTCATACACCAATTTGAAAGCCCATTATCCTAGAAACAATAATATTTTGTTGTTTCACTTTGCCATAACTTTAAAAATATTTTATTATTACTATATTACATATATACCTCTATTTAACTTTAATTGATCTCCACTATTTTTCGAATGAAGAAAAAATATGTTTAAACAAACTATTATTATGTTATTCCTAAACTCATATCATAAAAAAATTTTCAGCCTAGCCAATCCAAGCACTTCATTTTGTTCATTCCTTCAAATCAAAATATAACACTTAGATAAAAATTGATGTCAGTTTCATATGTCGTTTAAATATTTTATTTACTTTTATTATGAAGTGCTTAGTGGCTACTCACGTTAATGTTTTTTAACTTTTAGATTTTCATCTAGGCATTCCCTTCACTTCACTTAAATTGTATCCCTCAGCTTTGTGTGGCTTCCAAATGCTCTGTGACATAGTCTCAATACATTCGAGGTTGAGGTTGTTTAGTTCATCCTCCACTGACTCTTCCATGAAAAGGTTTCACTTTGCACCCTTCATGAAATTGTTTCTCGAAATATTTCTTTGCCTCATTACACTAAGGAAGTCCAGGGTTTAGGGTTTTAAGGCATTACCATATTATGCTTCCTACCAGGGAATTTAACTACGAAGGGTTAAGGGTTCTTGCAACGAAAAATTTTAAGGATGGAAATTTATCTTAAATATTAGAAACCTTGGCAAATCTTACTAATCCATAATATGAAAAATATAAAATGCTTGGTGATATTTTAGTAAAAATATTAAAAATTCTAATGATTTTATATAGTCTCTATAAAAATTTTGATGAGATTTAAGGTAAAATCGTTTTTTCTTATAAAATTTGGGCGAATCGATTTTAGGAAAAAATGGAAATTGGTGAATATTTTTTCTAGAAAAAGCATGGAAAATTAGCCCATCTATGAATATTGGCCCCTAAAATTTTCCCTGTCCTTGCAAACGAGGCAAACAAATGGAATTCACTTGCATGGTTTTGTTATTCTAAGATCTAATTCATATCTTGGTAATGGTCCGAGGTATGTTGATACTATTTCATACCTACATTTTTGTTTCTGATTTCAACTAGTTTTGATATACATGGCCTCCACTTGAACTTATCGAAGGCTTTGTGAATGAATAGAGTTGTGGTAATCTAGTAGTGTGAGATTCTAACTCAAACAACTAAAAAATTGTCTCATAGTCACTCACCACAACATCTAATGTAGAGCCAAATATGTGTTAACAAGTATGAGAACCATCAGCCAAGCTCTTTTAAACACTCATAGAAATAAAGGATCCATGAGAAAAATTATTGTTGACCATGTTGAACTCATCAGGATGTAAGATTTCCTTCACTTTCCCCTGAATTCCAACAAATTCAAATAGGTGAGCCAAGGCATCCATTGTCAAATATAAAAATCTGGGGCAAAGGGGCACTATTGACAAATAGATTAGTTCAAAAAAATTTGAGGGGATAATGAGGTACTATCAAGGAAAAATTTTGATGCATTAGAGAGTGGTGTGTTGACCATGGCCACACATCATGGTCCAAAGGCCAAGAAACACCAATATGTATGTGATGAAGCTCAAATATGGAGAAAACGAGGCTGTTAGCCACTGTCCTGATCCCATTCCAAGGCCTCTCAAGTCTATATTTCATGTCTATAATAATTGGATCCTATACAAAACCTGCATGCTCTTGTTGAAATAACATTCATGCAATTGAGAACCATTTCTTTAGCCATGATATTGTAGGAGACATCAAGGAAAGTAATGAGGCTTCAACCTCCAATGGTGCCCCTAGATACATTATTAGTAATGAGTTTACTAAGCCCTTGATTGAGAGATTTAGATAGCCTTTTAGAAGGGAATTTTTCGATTTCCAAACAATAGAAAAAATATTGTATTGTGTTCAACATGGCCTTGTAGAAATCAAAACGAAGGCCATACATTCCTGATGCAAAAATCACAACAAAGGCCATCCATTCCTAATTACATGCTAATCTTCGTAGAACTAATATCTAAAAGAATCCCTCTCTTTCAAGAAGTCACTATCCAATTTGGCACAATCACTACACCAATATATAGAAACCTTTCATGGAATGGCTCTACAATGAGCATTCCTGACATCCACCACATGATCCATAAAATTAAAAGAGAAAATATTTTGAAAATTCAATTGGAACATGTCTTTGACGTTTTTTTGATCCTCTACAAGAGATCCATCCCATCGATGCAAACCAATAATATTGTAACTTCCACATTTATTTTCAAGTAGTCAAATTAGAATTTGCAATTTGGATCCCTTATACTCTTCAAAAATACACTATAGTCAATATTTCACCCTGGAACCCCTTGTAATGTAGTCCCTTTCCTTACAAACTGTCATTTCCCAGTGAAGGACCACATTTTGGATATCCTTCTCAAGGAAAAGTTGTATCTCCTTGAGTGTAAGCAGAGAATCCTGCAACTATTTTTTCCTTTTATTGGCCATCATTATATCTCACCCATTCTATTACAAAGAATACATTTCTCATACCCATCATTATTTTTCCTCTTCTTTTCAGGATGATGTCATATGATTTGAAAAATAACATCCATGCAGTGTGGTCATATGTTTTCTTTGAATTTACCCCATTAAAGCATGATTATCATAGACTGTTAAAATGGACCTATGGAAATGATGAAAATATAAACCAAAAATAAAGAACAAGCTCCAATATTTTAAAATATTGACCAGGTCAGTGCGAAACTTCTATCCTGAGGTTTTTTTCCATATAATATAAATACTTATTGTTTCTTGTTTCTAACTAGGTCAATGCCCATCATTGAAATTTATAAAAATTCTAAGATACACTAATGATTCGTTCTACCTCACAAACCTACACTTTAAGTTGTAAAGCCTTAAAACACATGTATAACCTTTAGGTGAACTAAGAGGGTTTTTTGTTGTCACAACAATATTTTCCTCTCTTTACTTCTCCTGTCTATCACTAGGAACAAGGGGGGTTTCCTTAATTAAAATATGCGATAGATTTAGAAATAGATTATGTTGGCAGATTGGGATTAGTGAGACTTAATTCTTATCCAATTAGGAAAAATGGAGTCAAGCGACAACCTTTAGAGGGTTTGAAATTGTGAATTTGGATGGCATGATAGTGCTATTACAACATGCAAAAAATTCAACATATGAATGTTTTTTTTCAAAATTATAGAAATTACATAGAGGGCCCTTACAAAGGTGCTCCTTAATACACATCCATGGCAATAAAAGTGGTGATTGTGCTACAAACTACAAATATGTCCTACAATTAACTGAAATGAGAGCAGTAATTTTTCTAACTTAATAATAATCAACAAGGGAAATTGAAAGGAACACCTCAACCAAATCCCTTCTTAAAAAGATATACTTTCCCTAATATGAAGCCTGATTTTTTGGTAAAATTTTGATGAATTTCCAGCGATAGAAAAAAAACAATATGGATGCAATGATGAACCTCATATTACAAAATAAAACCTTGAAATGTATTTCTCCAGTAGATCTTCAACTAGGCTCACAGGGGAATTTCCCATTAATTTATCCATACCTTAACCATGGAGAGAGCTTCTGCATGATGCTTTTTTCATCCTCCTAGCCAAAAAATTCCCAGGAAATGTGAAAATTTGACCAAATTCTATGGTTTTTGTGTGTGAGGTGTATGCCTTCTCATTGGAATGACTTTCAAGGTTGTTTCTTCACATCCACTCCCATTAGAATAACATTATCTGACAAATCGATGGGGAGCCCTTTAGGATGTGGAATCTCTTGGTTAGAGTAGAATGAGAAGGATTCTGCACTTGCCTATGTTTAAACATGGTATGTTGTGAATTCTATTCAAATTCATTATTTGGTACACCATTCTATGCATGGATTGCATGATTTTAGGTCTAAAAATGTACTTTGCAATATGTGCCAAATTTGAACCTTATTCGTATGTTTTTTTTTGTAGTTTAGACTAAATCCTAATAACCCACAGGTTTCAAACCGATGACCTTGCAGACGGAGTGCCTTAACAATGCACACCAACACCGACTTCTATACACCACGTGGGAAACCCTATTTGCATGTTATTATCCATGCTCTTATTCATTTATTACTTCACATATTCATCCCCTTTTATTTTGGTTAGTAAATAAGCCTTTGTTAATAAAGTGGGCCTACCTTTGGCCTAAATACCATGACCAGGGTGTATATATTTCATGAAACTTATGCAGGACATTTCCTAGGACTAACTGCTTAGGCTTGGTTACCCATGATATATCAGACGATAACACAAATTGACAGCATTAAATCACGACATCATTTTCTCCAGGGGATATTACACTTGACTCTCTGTAATGATAGCACATTTTATTTAGCACTTGATCAGAACCCACTTCGCAAACATATTTTGGCAAGCCATAAGAAGAACATGGGGTGGATGTGGATCCATAACATGTACACAACTGTAATCACTTCCTGATGTCGTAAGTTCAATGACTACCTCCACGTGCTGGGTAAAATCCATGTGAATGGAAATTTGTCTTACATCTAGAATTTCATTTCAAGGGAGCATTTTTCCCAACTTTTTTCTTTCCAGCTACATCCTCCCCGTTATAGAATTCATGGATAATTTTGTTTGCAGGATGTTTGGATCCCATGATATATGTCTAGTGCACTCATCACATGCAAGGAATTATTCTTAGTTGTGGGTGAAAGCTATGTAATTAAGCACAACAGACTAATCAACTACATCTTATGTGGATTAGAACATGTCAAAAATTCAACCTAAAAAGGTGGTGTGATGGGTGTAGCTGCAGTGGTTGCAACTTGCAAAGCCCCAAATGTGGAAAATTCAACCTAAAAAGGTAGTGTGATGGGTGCAACTGCAGTGGTTGTAAAGACTCAGGAGTTTTATATGGGTTCCCATGACTCATGAGGGATGAATTCACATTTTGTACCCATTTATTTCTAGAATGCCCTCATTAAGTACTAGTTTAAGACTCAAGACTATGTTCTCTAGTTGAGCCAAGAGGCACATTCTAAAATCCAGTATGAGGTACATATGTAAGTATGTCACGTTCTAAAAAAATAATAAAAATAATTTTCGATCATGTTGTCCAAACAAAAAAAAAACCATATAAATAATAAATAAAAAATATGTTATCACAACAATTAAATCATGTCCTCAAAAAAATAATAAAAATAATTTTAGCTAAATTCAGCCAAACAAAAAAAATAAATTAAATAACCATATAAATAAACATTTAAAAATATATTAACACAACAATTAACTCAATTTTTGATATTTCACTTTCACTCTTAAACAATATTTTGATGTCTATCTTAAATAATATAGTTTTAGAGAGATAAAATAATTAAAAAAAAAGTTTATTTATTTCTCATATAAATATCTCAATAGAGCTTAAATAAATTGTTTGAATATTCATATTACTAATATATTTCAATATGTGTAACTCACTCAATTTTTAATATAAATATTAATAATGATAAAATATAAAATCATACAATTTAAACTATGAAATATTTTAATGCGTATATATTGGTTCTACGGCCAAGTGTGAAGGTGATGTATAAGTATGTTTGTCCCTTTTAAAATAAAAATAAAATATTCTCTAAATAGAAAAACAATATTGGCTATAATTAGAAAGGAAAAAAATATATCCTATGCATTTTAAATTAGTTGTCCATATGATGTAATATCATGTAAAGTAATTAGAAGTAAAAATATATGTGATTATTTTAATGTCTTATAGAATAAAATATTCAATGTGAGTATTTTAATGTCGGATAGAATAAAATATTCAATGTGAGTTATGAATAAAATATTTTAATATGAATTAATAGAAAATGACTCAATAGATGTGTTATGTAATATCTATCACATTTAAAAATGCAATTTAAACAACAAAAAATTACACATTATTTTTTTCACTAAAATAAGTTTCCAACAAAAGAATTTGACCCCCCTCGCATGTTAGATCTATGAGTTAGATGGACGTTTCAACTAAAATTTTCTCTCATGTTTAGCTCGATGAATTTCCTATATTCAACTAAAATTTTGTTTCTTAACAAGACTTTATCATTTCCATGTTTTAGTGAAACTATTTATGGTTTGATACTCTCATAAGGCCTTTATCAAGTTACATGATGGAAAAAACAAGAAATTTTTTCTTTCCATGATTATATTTCTTTTTCATTGTTGACTTAACAAAGTCTTTTAGCTAAGAAACTAGTTTCAAGGTTATGGCATAACTTTTCACATAAATTGAACAAAAGTTATATCCAAAATGTTAAATTGTAAACTACTTAGTCAGTTTTAGGCTTTCCATTTAAAATCGAGTCTAGTTTGAACTTTGAACTAGTTGTTCCATATACTTGAATATTAAGAAATTTTTGTGTAAGGATTAAAAATTAGCCCATAAGGCCTCTCAGTTATTCATTTATTTTAACTGAAAAATATTATTAACTTTGAACCACTTGGCACAAATATGTCACAGATAGAGATAATACTTTGTAGAGTGTTGTAGAATAAAAATAGGAGCAGGGAAACTAAATTTTTTCAGTTTTCCTGGCTCTTACTTCCAACCCTTGCAGTACCTCCACAAGTTTCAAATGGAAGTTCCAAAATATATGGTATCTATTATCATCATGACATTTATGGTATCATGTCTCCATGTTTATCGTAAATTCCTTGGCTTTTGGGAATCAAGATTTATTTTGGTATGGTTTTGTTATTGATTTCCATTTTGGTATTCAATATTATGCTCCATATTGATTAGATAAAAGTGAAAATTGTGAATTACCCATCTCTTGTCATGATTAATTGACTCTAAAAACTTATAGTAGGTGTTGGTACAAAATATCATGGAGAGGAATGATGTTAAATTTTACAAAAAACATGGTTTATCCCTCATGTGCATATTCATAATTATGTCGTAAGGTGTTCCTCTTTGAAAGCAACTTCCACGATGTACCACTCTGCACCATTAGATCAAATGTCAGACGATTAAAATATTTTAGACCATTCACCTTGTTTAGTCAATTTAATGTCTTAAATTTCTATCATAAATTATTGACCAGAGTTAGTAATCTTGTGAAGTGCAAGTGCACTATATATGCTAGAAGCATATCTTTCTTAATTCGTTGTGTTGATTTTATATGCTATTTTTATGATTTTTGTATTTTATCTTAAATGTTTAAATGAAATGGGAACACTAAGAACTGAACTATCAAATGGAATCTAAACTTAATTATCAAATCCTATGATGACAATTCTACTTTTGGAAAAGACGAATAATTAATTTTAAGAGAAGTAAAAATGATAAGAAACTTGAATCTTTTTGTATTTTTTTAGAGCTTTCATATAAATGAAATTTAAAAGAAAGTGAGTAGCTATACCTAGAGAAGAGTTTTAATGCTTTAAAAATAAACTTAAGAAGGAAGAAAAGGAAATGTTTAATATTAATCTAAGAGGGAAGTTGATCTATAAATTACTCTAAAGAAAATATTCTAATAACTGAAAGATGAAAGTTACAAGAAGGAAGAAAAGGAAATGTAAATTTAAGAAAGAAAATTGATCGAAGACAATTTTATATTGCATAAAAATAAATCAAATTAAGTGATGAATCTTAACTATGTTAGAGTATTCTATACCGACAATTATCTCTAAAACATCTATCTAGACTACTTCTAGAGCTATTTAATTAAATAATTAAAATATCTATTTAAATCATCTCTATATATATAAAAAGAATCAATCCAAACTATATCTATGTCTATCAAAATATGTATCAAAAACATCACTCTATCTATCAACCAAAAACATCTGTCTAAATTAATTATATGAAAACAAAGTATTGAATTAACTCTAATTCTATTGACTAATGAGAAAAAAAAAATTATTGTAAGCTATATAAATGGAAGTATTAAACGTAACATTATTAAATCTAAATTACTATGCTAAGTAAATTGAAAGACTAATTCAAATAAGGAAAGAAAACAAAGTATTCTACCTACTGTGTGAAGCTAAAATGCCTATCTGATCTGAAATATGTGATTATTGTGTGAACAAATGCGAGAAAGGTTTCATTCCATATGTTAAAAGAGTTATTCCATCAATAATATTTCAAGAAAGCAAAGCATTTGGAGCATCTGACTATGTGAAATACACAACATTTTACTTATGAAAAACACGACAATTTAACTTACGTGGAAATGGAAGAATTTAAACGAAGAAACAACAGAAGTTAAACTACAAAACATCTTCTTTGCAGGGGCTCACTACAACAGAGCGTCTTGAAATTCATTTGTGACTAATTACGCATCAATGGTATTGAACACGCCTTCTCCATGAATTAATAAAAATAGAGTTTTACTGTGTGACAGTATTACAATGAAAATTAAGCCTATCTCCCGTTAAAACACCCCAGTTTTTATACAGATTTAAGTTCAAAATTAACAAATAATCTAACCTAAAAAAAATTATGAAACTAGGAGTAGAATTCAAAATAGAATGGTGGTCTTCATAACTTTCATGGTTTGCTACGTGGAGAGCAAATCGTGAAGCTTCCAATTTCTCTTCCTCTGGTCTTAGCCCCTCTGTTTTACTAATCCTTTGACCGTGATTTTAGGCATCATTCCACTCGATATTGGAAATGTGAGTAGGAAAAAATCCATATGTGGATTATTTCCAAACAACCCATATTCTTCACTCCTCTTCTTCTTTGGAACCTGTCAAACAATGTCAGAAGTTTCCGAAATGAAGATTAGCTACAAAATTGCATGAATTCTGTAGCTAAATACAAAATTCATTAAAATAATAAGAAACATTAAAATATAAAAGAGAGATCATTCAAATTCCTTCTCAAACTGAAAATGTATCAATTAACATTGATTGAGGTTATGGATTATGTCAAAAGCAAAGGAAAAGTGGTAATATAGATGTCAAAAATAGAGTCAGTCTTGAGGCTCAACATACCCCCACTAAAAGACCATTGCATTTCCTCATGCAATTTCAAAATTGTGAGACTTCACCTCATCACTGCTTATGTTCTGACACTTCTGCTAGGACATCCAACTTCATCATCTTTCCTTTCTTTGATCTCACTGCTACCCTTGATTTCTTCACCAGAATTTTGTAATTAAAATATATGATCTGTCTATTCAGGTATCTCTTCCTCTTCTTCGATTTAGTGTTCTTTTTGAACCATAACCCCAAATGTAGAAGAGTATTGTCATTTATGGTTTTATCAATTTGGTTCTGAACCTTCAGAACTTCATTTTCTTGCTTTATATGCCTATTTAGTATCTCTAGCTCAAAAATTTCTTGCTTTAAAGAATTCACAAGAGGTTCTTGTGGACTAGAAGGTTGTTCATCAAGATTTGATGTCTTTTCTGCATTTTTTATTTTCAAAGACTCAATGTAATCATAGATATGTTGCTGAACGGGATGAATATATGGAGTTCTCCTACTTGGATCATGTGTGGGAGAAGAAATAATAGGTGATGGCACCTCAATATTTTGTTCTAGATCAATAGGTTATGTAACTTATGGGAGTCAATTTTTGGTTGCTTTTCAACGTTTGAAACTTCTTCTTACTGGTTGTAGAATGTACTAAATTTCTAATTTTTCTATGTGTATGAATTTTCCTTTTTATTTCATGCTACTTCCTTTATTTTTATTGATTTGTTTCTTGAACTTTCCAAACAACTGTGAAATAGGAGTTTCATATTCTGATTGTATTTGAGGTGTGTTGTTCATCCACAACAAGGTTCTCAAATTTTCTCTTCTTCTTTTTCCTTTGTTATCACTAGGTTGCTCTTCTTCTTTTTCTTGAAAATGATTTATGGTTAAGAAATATTTCCAAGTATCTCCTATGCTCTTTAAATGAAATTCAATAACGATTTGTATCTATGCATGATGATGCATTGTGTTATCTATGAAATGAATCCTCTTTTGAACCATCCCTCCCATCTTCCTTAAACTATTCAGTAAAAATACTGAATTTTTATCTCTTTATCTTCTAGAAAATTCATCAGTAACCTAGCATGATAGAGGAACATACAACCAAACCTTCCTTCACATGAAATAAATTTCTTAATTATCAAAAGCATGTTTCTCCATTTACCCTTAAGAGTTGCACTAGGAATTCCATATTTGAAAGTACTCATGTCCATACTTGGGTTTTTCGAGAATATTTTCCATTCTTCTCAACTGATTCCTCTGTTTTTGGACCATATTTCACCCATGTTTGGAAGTTCGGTGGCTTATGCAACTAAGGATTTTGTGATTGCATATTTTTATGTCACCGATTTTGACGTCTACTCCATCGAAGGCTCTTGAAAAATATTTCATGACATCCCTGTGAAACCCATCAAATTTCTCTATGTAGTTAAGCCACTCTGATTTCTATAGTAGCTCCTCTAACTACAAATATCCCTCCATGAATTTCTTTTCTACATGCTATGTTCTTACAATCAAACCCATACCTTTGCTGATTGTTTTACCTTCAAGATTGTCTCTTTCTCACTAGATGAATTGACGGTTTCAATATGAGCATGAAAATGTGGAGGATTTATGTCATGAAACAATAGAGACGTGCAAGTAAACAAGTGAATGAGAGAGGTTTTAGGAACGTGAGTGAGGTTTTGGCATGAGACACGACCGTTGAAGTATTAACGAATGAGATCAAATTTGATCGTTGAGGGGATTATTATGTGGGTTTAGTGGCGAGTCATGAGAGTCAGGTTTCAATTTGGAATAATAAGTTTTAATGATGACATTTTGAGCTAGTAGTATATGATCATCTAATATATATATATATATATATATATATATATTGAACCTTATTATTTAAAAAAAATTGTATCATTCCTTGGATCAAGCTAACCTTTTATTGTTTTTTCTTTGTCTTGATTCCTTAGGTGTTATTGAGTACACTTTTTGGTGTGATCTTAAATCTTTTCTTCAATTGATTCTATCAAAAATCCTTGTTCGTCTGTTCTGAAAAGGTGTCTAAGAGGTGCAAAATGTCATTATAATTGCAAAAATGCAAAAATTCTATAGCTAATCTTTATTTTTCTGAAAAAGAAATGGAACTGCAAAGAATTTGGTATTTTTAGAATGGGAATGAAGAAAATATAAGATGTCAGAAATAAACTCTGATTTTCACCTTGTATTTTTTGTATAAGGATGCCAATCAATGATTGGTTTTCATACTTATACAAATTTATATATATATATATTATTTATTTATTTATTTTCTCTCTTTTTTTCTTTTTCTTTCTTTTTAAGATATGAAAAAGAAAAAGAAGGCTAAGTTGGGGAAGAAGAAAGATTCTTCTTCACCAACTTCATATTAGCATTGTCTTGAAATTTTCTGACAAACTCCTCTTTTTTCAGTGGCTTATGATAGACCTTTAGTCAATGTCCATTTACAAGAAGAGGAATATTTTATTCATCGATAGTCCTTATCCTGACTACTCCATTATCAAATACTCTTTCAATTTCATAAGGCCCAAGCCAATGGTTTGAAATTTCCCTTGGAAGTCTTTGAACATTGAGTCAAATAGAAGTGCCCAATATCCTGCCTGAAATTTTATTTCTTTTATGTCTTTATCATGACATCTGGATCTTTGTTGCTGAAGTAGGCTGGTATTTTGAACTGCATCTTTCCTTATCTCATCAAGCTCATTGAGTTGCTCCATTCTATTCTTTTGAGCTTCTGAAAAGTCAAGTCCCAATTTCACTGTTGTTTTGAAGGTTCTGACTTGGAATTCTATTGGAAAAAATACTTGCTTCCCATAAACAAGTTCATATGGATTATTTCCTGTTGTATTCCTCCATGTATTCTGGTAGGCCCATAAAGCTTCAAGAAGCCTTTCTGCCCAATCCTTTCTATGTAGATTTACAGTCTTTGTGAGGATTTCTTCAGTCACTTTATTAATGGACTCCACTTGTCCATTTTCCTGCAGATTGTATTGAGTAGAATTTATGTGCTTGATTCTCTATTCTTTCATGATATTTTTCACCATTCTAGATGTAAATTGAGTTCCCTAATCTGTCACAATCTCCCTTGTGACACCAAAATGAATAAAAATATCCTCAAAAAAAAATGAGACTACATCATTTTCATTAGGAAAATAAAGTGCTTTATCTTCTACCCATTTAGTGACATAATGAGTGCATACAAGAATATGCCTCTTTTGTCTTGATGGTGGATTGATTGGTCCAACAAAATCTAGGACCCATTTTTCAAAGGGTTCGATGAGTACTTGTGGTTGTAAGGGCATTGCATTTGTGGGGACATATTTCCCCATTCTCTGACAACTATCACACCTTTTAACATACTCCTTGGCATCCTTGAAAATGGAAAGCTAATAATATCATAAAAGAAGGATTTTATAAGTAGACCTTTTATCATCAAAGTTTCCTCCACATGGCTCATCATGGCATACCTTAAGTATTTCAGGTATTTTATCCTCTCGAACACATCTTCTAATGATGAGATATGGACTTGTCTTGTATAATTCATCATTTACCCATGAATATGATGCACTTATTTGAATTATCCTTCTCTTTTCTCTAGGAAACAAATATGATGGTAGTTTTCCTATGGCTAAGTAATTGGCAATGTCTATGAACCATGGAGATTTAGTAGATATTGAAAAAAATTATTCATCGGGAAAAATATCCTCTACTGTTGTATCTTAATTATCATTTGGAATTATAGATAAATATTTAGCAACTGTGTTGTTGGGTGTGGAGCTTGATTCTCTTGTTTATTTTGTATCACAACATTGGACCCCTATACCTTAAATGGGGGTAGCAACGCCACCCATAATTAAACACTACCTGGGGGGTCCACGGGGGGCGGATGTGACTTTATGGAGCCCGCCCTAGCGGGGGGGTTTCAGGGGCAGTGCCCCCGAAGCTAAAAACAAATGTAAAATTGCATTGTAAAAGTATAGTAATTTCTAGTCAATCTAGGCCATTCATTAGGTGGATGATCTGACAGTAGAAGTTATGTTTATTTTAGGTTTTTTTTCCCTAGAAGGCAATCCCTTGCTTGTATGAGGGCATTTTATTGCAGCTGTGGTATTTATGTGTATTCTCAGAGCAAGAAAAAGATAGGGGAGATTGTGAGAGAGAACAAACGATATTACAATGGATCTGATGTAGGTTGTGTCTCTTCATTTTGATGGATAATAGAAAGGAAAGACTGGTTGTTCAGGGTGGACGTAGCCCAAACTGGGTGAACCACGTATATCTGTGTCTCTTTGGTTTTATGTGCTTTGTGTGCTTGTATTTTCCACATATAGTATGTGTTGCATTTCTCTAAAATATATAATTTTCTAACAAGTGTTTTGTTTTCTAGGTCGATCTAAAATGGTGATATTAAATTCTTGTAAGAGTAACAACCATCTTATGATTCTGCCATTAGCGATATATTTATTCATTAGATATCTAATTGTAGAATGATCTGTGTAAATGAAGGTTTCATAGCCAGTGATGTAATGTATAAACTTGTTAATAGCATGGAAAATAGGTAGAAACTCTTTTTCAGTAATAGTATAATTTAACTTAGCAGGAGTCAAATTTTTACTTGTATAGTAGATGGCATAAGGGGTCAAGTATTTTTTCCCTAATACATCTCCCAGAGTTGTATCCGAAGCATCAGTTGAGATATGAAAAGGTAATTTCCAGTTTGGTCCTCTTAAACTAGGTCCTTTAGATATCTTTGCTTTCAAAATTTCAAATTCTATTTGGCACACATGATTCCAACTAAATTCATAATATTTATTGAGAAATTTGAAGAGTGGAGATGCAAATTTTTTGAATTTTTCTATAAATATTCTATATTACCCTGTAAAACAAAGAAAACTCCTAACATCTTTTTGATAGTTTGGGATTTCTAATTTGGAAATAACTTCTACTTTAGATGACTTCACCTTAATTCCATATCATGAAATATGGTGTCCTAAAACAATTCCTTCAGTAAATATCATAAAGAATTTTTCATTACTTAATGAGATATTTTATTTTTTACATCTTATGAGAACTTTTTCCAAATTTTTAAGAGTCTCCTCAAAATAATTTCCTTACACTATGAATTCATTCATATACACTTCCACACAATCATGTATTAAATCAGAGAAATATCTTAATACTTCTCTTTGGAATGTTGCAGGTGTAAAGCATAATCTAAAAGGAAGTACTTAGTTAGCGTAAGTTCCCCATGGACAGGTAAATGTGGTTTTTTCTTGGTCTTCAGGTGCTACTCGAATTTTATTCTACCCATTGAAACCATCCAAGAATGAAAATTATTTGTTCCCTGCTAATGTATCAAAAAATTGATCTATGAAAGGCAATGGAAAATGACCTTTTAAATTAGCTTGACTCAACTCCCTATAATCAATACACACCCTCCATTTTCCATTCTTTTTAGGGACAATTACTAAAGGTGAACCCCCCTAACGATCTGATATTGGATAAATAATGTTTACATTTAGTAGTTTTTGTAGTTCTTCCTTTACAATTTCCCTAAGATTTGGATTCATTCTTATTTGAGGTTGTCTGATTGGTCTGGAATTTTCCTCAATATAGATATGATTTATGCAAGTTTGAGGATTAATACCTTTCATGCCAGTGTACTCCCACACATATGTAGAATAATGTTTTTGCAATGTTTTGATTAACTTTTCTTTTTGAAATTCTTCTAGATTTTTGTTTATTTTTAAATTTTTACCTGGAAATATTTCAATTGAAGAATTACCAAATTCTTCCATAGAATATAAAGAAATTTTTTTGGATGATAAGCATTCAATATTCGACTGTTATTGAAAATTTTGACTATTCTCACATTGTGAAGATGATTCATAATTTTCTATTGAATTTAGAATTTTATTTTCTTCACTAATGTGTGAAATAGTAAAAATAGGTCGTATACCATTGTTATCATCCATCCATTCTTCATCTTCTACTTATATCATTTTTTTTTCTGGAGGATATAGATTGAATTTCTTCATTGAACTTCCATCATAAATAAACATATCACCAGATCTACAACTGAGGAAAGCATTAGCTATAGCTAACCAAGGTCTTCCTAATATCAATGGATGTCCTCCTAAGTTGTTCTTGGGATTCAATATCATAAAGTCAACTGGATATTCCCAAGAGTCTAAGGATACATAAATGTCTTCTAATACACCATCATGCTTAATTACTGATCTATCTGCTAATTGCAATAATGTTCGTGTATATTGAAGATTTGGAAGCTTTAGTTTTTCCATGGTTTCTTTACTCATGATATTTATGTCTGCTCCTAACTCAATCAATATATTTGGGATCTCAATACCATTGATGTGTGTTTTTACAATGTGACTACCTGGATCCGAATATTTTTTTATGGTTGTTTTTCCCATCATGATATTTGCAATTTTTCCCACTAACTTTATTCTTTTCACTTCTTTTGTTTTTTTTTTTTCTGATTTATTTATACTCAACTCTCTTATTGTTTTTCCAAGGATTGGAATTTCCTTAATGGCTTGTAACAAAGGGATTTTTACACAAGAATTCTTCAATTCATCTAATATACCATAGTTAGGCAACAATTTTTTTTTTCTACCCCTCTATGAATTTGTAATCTTTCAGGAAAAGGGGGTTTGGATATAGATACTGAAGGTTTTTTTATGATAGGAGTTGAGTTTATTGGATATTCTTGTGTTTTATTTTCATGAAGAAATGTCCCTTATCTAGAATGATTATTTCTTTTTTGAAGATTTTCATTTTGATGAAGAGAAATTTCCTCATCAAGGTGGTCAGCTTTTTCCTAAATAACGACACAAGGCATTTTATTTTCTAATATCCTACCATATCTAATTTGAGGATTGTTAAGATCTAGTGGATTTATCATATAAGTTTGTAAACTTTTTCCCTCCATGTTATAAAGAGGTTGTGCATTTTTATTGTTTGGGGTTGGGAGTGGCTAAGAAGGTAGTTGGTTTGGCCTTTGTGGAAATGGTAATAAAAGTTGTGTATTATGATTTTGGAAATTGAGGTTGTTGACTGGGTTGAGGAAAATGTTGTGGAGGATATTTCAGATAAGATTGTGGATATTGGTGATATTGAGAATATCTTCCATAAGGATTTTTCATTCCTTGTGCCCAAGGCTAAGGTTGAGATCAAGTTTTTTGCCATGGAATTTATGAATTCCAATTATTTTGTTGGGATTGAGTCTACATCTGAGTGTTAAAACCTTGATTTTGTGGCCCTTGCCATGGTCTTCTAGGGACAAAACAAAGAGGATCCACTGGATTAGGGGCTATTTCTTCTTAGAAGACAGCTTTAAGACCTGGTATAGAATGGTTTTTCTTTGTTTCATGATTTTCTATGCATATTACATAGGTCTCTATGATTTTCAAATCAAGAGGAAATTCTCTTAAGGCATGTTTCTTTCTGCATTTAGGACAGAATATAGATAAGGCATCACTTTCATCTCTTTGGTTTTTTTTTTAATTTTAAGGTATCTATTTGTTCACTAAGACTCCCTAAAATATCTATTTTGAATTCATCAAGAAAATTTCCTATTTCTACCCTACTTATTGTTCCAACTATAGATTTATTCACTCTAGAGAGAACATGATCTCTTGTATTTCTTCCAATTCTTGATTTTCCTCTTGAAACATGTATGCATAATTAAGAGATATAAGGTAATGGAAGTTGAGAAATGTCTCCTTTTCCAATCATATTAAGAATATCTATCCATTCATCTCTAATTTATTTTAGCAGGAGGTATTCTAAAGTATCTTGATCCAAGTTTTCCAATTTAGCTCTTTTTAAGTTGTAATTGAATATCTCAATTATATCTTCAAAATTTTCATCCTCTCTTTTCATCATCTTAAAACCTTCATCTTTCTGACTATGAGGTATGCAGTAATCCTGGTATTTTTGCAAGAATGCACTCTTCATTTCCTCTGATGTCCTAATAGAATGTGTTATTAATACCATGAACCATTTTAATGTTGGACCCTTAATTGTTTCAAGAAACAATTTAAATTTTTTAGCATCTTGTAAGTTTTCATATTATCTACATAAAAACTCAAATTCAAATAGAAATGTTTCAGGATATTCATTCCTTAATCCATGAAATTGGAAAGGACGGAAGGAGAGATATTCTTCATTGTGGCAATTGTATCCTCATCAAATATAGGAAACCCAACAGGGTCTTCTCTATTTTCTTCCCTATTCTCTTCACCTCTTCCTCTTCCTCTACCTCATCGCCCATATCGTCCACTTCTATTTCCTCCACCTCTTCCACCTCCTCCTATTGTTAAGGATTATGCATTAAAATTGTGTACTTCTCCTTCTCTAACCATTCCAGATTCCTTAGAACTAATATAAGGTTTTATTCTTGGAGTTATTTGTTCCTCTTCTGGTTCCTCTATCAATGGTATATTGAAGAAGATTCCTTCCTCCTTTTCACTGGGGATTTATAGCTCTTGAGCTACTATTTGTTCTCTTGTAGAGGTTAAAAATATTACTACTTCTGTTGGAGATCTAGGATCTTCTTCTTTTATGACTGCTTTAGATGATGAAGTTGGAGAGTCTCTAGGTTGAATTTCTTACCTTAAGACTTTAGGAATTCTAATTTTTGGTGTAAAAAAATGAATACCAGTTTGAGATGGTGTTGTGGCACTACGAGATCTTGGTGGGTGAGTGGTGTTGTTGGGATCAAACTTATACCTCTATCTACAAATCTACCCCTGCAATCTCTTTCTCTACCCATGTCATTTTTTTAGACTTAACATATAAAGCTCGTAATTACACTTCCCAGGCAACACTGCCAAAATTTTTAGTCAATTTAATTCCTTAAATTGCAATCATAAATTATTGCCTAGAGCTAGTAATCTTGTGAAGTGCAGGTGCAATATATATGCTAGAAGCCTATCTTTCTTAATTCGTTGTGTTGATTTTATATGTTGTTTTTAGGATTTTTTGTTTTATCTTAAATGTTTAAATGAAATGGGAAAACTAAGAAGTGAACTATGAAATGAAATCTAAACTTGATTATCGAAGCCTATGATGAGAATTCTACTTTTGGAAAATATGAACAACTGATTTCAAGAGAACTAAAAATGAAACGAAAATTCAGTATTTTTGTATTTTTTTAGAGATTTTATATAAATGAAATTTAAAAGAAAAAAAGTAACCATACCAAGAGAACAATTTTAATGCTTGAAAAATAAACTTAAGAAGGAAGGAAAGGAAATGTTTAATATTAATCTAAGAAGGAAATCGATATATAAATTACTCTAGAGAAAATATTCTAATAACTGAAAGATGAAAGTTACAGGAAGGAAGAAAAGGAAATGTAAATCTAAGAAAGAAAATTGATCTAAGACAAGTCTATATTTCGTAAAAATAAATCAACTTAGGCGATCAATATTAACTGTGTTATACTATTTTATGAAGGTTATTATCTCTAAAACATCTATCTAGACTAATTATATATCTATTTACTTAAAGAATTAAAATATCTATTTAAATCATCTCTAAATATAAAGAAAGCATCAATTCAAACTATATCTAAGTCTATTAGAATATGTATCAAAAAATTTACTCTATCTATCAAATGAAAATATCTGTTGATCAGAGTTTGAATCATGGCCTAAAATTAGCTAAAAATTAAAATTCCTCAAAATAATTTCAGACCTGAATCACTAGATAGAGTACATCACTAGGATTTAGGTGCAACTCGTTTCATACAAATCCGAGTTCGTATGAGTTAGTTATGGTCTATTTTTCGTTTTCCAAAATAGTTAAAAAATGAGCAGAACATGTACAAGGATTATGTGGCAAGTACAATGAGATTCTCAGAGAATATTCTCTAGATTCAGCTAATGAAAATGTGCCAAGTGTTCCTACTGGATTCGTCGATTATGAGTAGGAAGTGAAAAAAAAAAATTCCTAAGTCTAAGGGTGAATTTTGTATTTATTGGTGCAATGATATTTATTTTAATTGGTGAATTTAGTACCAATGGGGGTAAGCCACATGGTGCAGCCAGGGGCTACCACATGACCCCACCCCATGGCCTTGAAGGTTGGTAGATTTGAATTATTACAAAGTTTGAATGGTTTTTTGGTGGCAAATTTTCATTATTACAAAGTCGGAATGGTTTTTGGTGGCACATATTTAATTTTTATACCAAAGTCGGAAAGCATAGTTCGAAAGTATGGTTGGCATGTATTATTCTATATATAATACAAGTTTTACAAGTTTTATTATATATATATATTATATACATTTTAAAAACCATTTCGAATGAACCAAAACTTTTGTGGAGGGTAGAGGTCGGGGTTTGACCCTCCGACCTCTCCATCATCATCGCACAATCTTCACCACCATGCCACTCCTATGGTCCTTGTAAAATATGTCGTTGCCCAGAAATTTAAAGTTGAACATCCCATTTAACGGATGTCCGGAGGGGGCCAGCCCCCTCCCCATGTGCCCAAGTGCCATAATCAATGGCTATTTCAATTTCAGTGAGATTTTTCAACTGCGCTAAGCCTCTGTTATTAACAATAATGCACATTTAATTATGGTTAAGCCATGTTTTAACTTAATCAGAATTAGCGCATAACTACGCTTATATATTGTTAATGTGCACTTATCCACTAATCTAAGCGCAATTTTAATTGGAGACTATTATGGTGGAGGTGCCAATGTTGGTGGAGGTTTCTAAATTTAGAAACATAACTAGAGTTTTCCCAGAATTGGTGGAGAATATTGGGCAAAAATTAAATGTGCTCTATCTTGAGCATCTTTCAACCAAATTTCGAAAATGAATAGTCAATTTTGACTGTATTAGACCTTCTAAAGCTTATGGAGTAGCTTTAAGAGGCAATTAGAGACTTCTAGGTGTGAAATACTACATGGAGCCAAGGGCCACCAGGTGTTGGAGGCATAACCAGAGGAGCCAGAGGCCATTCTGAGAGAATGAATATTGCATTTTGGAGACAGTGAGATAGGTTTTAGGATTAGAAGAGGATTTACAAGGGTGTTTTTGCCATAGGATAACTCATGGAATCTCAAGGCCACCAGCATAAGAGATCATGCCCAAGGGAGCCATGGTCCATTTTCAGTGATTAAGCAGTCAATATATGGGTATTTTTGTGTTCTAATACTATTGGTACAATTTGAAAAACTAATGGATTTGATCATTAGCTTGTAAAATAATTTGAACATTTTAATCACAGAGAGTCTAGTCCATTGATGGAGGCTTAAGGAGATGTAGCAATAGTGTTGAGGGAGAACTCCTTCATTATTTTTGTGTTGTGAGTTGCTGGTTATTTTTCTGCAAATTATTTTTGTTTTTCATGCATTTAATCATCTTAAATAATTGTTAAATTTCGCACACATAAATCACTTTAAAAAACACATAAACTTGAAACAAGAACTCTGTTGCACAATTGGATGTATGAGTACGATCCTTAAGTTGTTCAAATGGAATAAAAGGCACTTTCATAGCAAAAAAAGGTCAGCCACCTATTTTAGATCAAGTTGGTATCAGATCTTAGATTGGCTCATTGTAGCCAAGGATAGTTAGGGTTAGCTATTGGTTGTTGAATTGTTGAAGGAGAATTTAATAGTTTGAAAGTTTATGTGTGAAGGAGAAGTTATATTGAGAGCTTGGTTTTCAAATCACAATAAATAATTTTATGAAGCTTTGTGAATTTTTGTGAAGCTCTTTAATTCATTACGTTTGTGATGGAAACTTCTTTAAGTGGTGATTTTAAACCATCCTCCTTTGCAAAAATATTTGATAAAGAGATGGTGCAGGCCATAAAGAACATGTAACATATGTTGCAAAATATGCGTGAAGATGTGTGGGAGAATACTAAAATTCAAGAGAAGTTGGTTGCCATGAAGAAGAAAAAGTAATAACTTCTTCAAAAGATTCATGAGATGGAGATTCAACTCCATGATTCACAATAATCCTTAGCCAAGCATGTGCTTGAAGAAGAGGTAAATAATTCAAGTTTGTCTTCAATTTCCTCTCATGATAAATGTGTCAGTTCTTTTGAAAAACACACTAGAGGAATAGGGTCCAAATTGATGATGAAAATGGGCTATGAAGGTAAAGGATTAGGAAAACATGTACAAGGCATAGTTGAGCCAATTATGGGTGAGGAAAGGACTAAGTATTTGGGTCTTGGCTATGGAAAACTTTATGGAGAAAGCTCTAATGCCATGAAGGCACTTGAAATAGTTCCAAGAAGGACTTTTTTTTCCAATTCAAACCCTCAAACACATAAGGTTTTTAATCAAGATGAATGCAATTGTTTTAAATCCATGTTGGAGCAAGATGATTTTAGACATGCAGCTTATGGAAAACAAGAGATTTGTGACAAATCTAAGGACATGGACATTATTTTTGGTCTTCAAAAGAGAGTTGTAACCTCTTCAAGTTCATCTCCTCAAGAAGGTGATAAATATGAACATTCAAAGAATCATTCAAGGTATAAATCTTCTTATAATCATGTTGTTTATGATTATGTTAAGCATGAAAAATCCGCATGCATGAAACAGAGAAAAAAAATTTGTTCGTATTGTGGTTTGTATAACCATCAATTATCAAGATGCTGGAAGAGACTGACGTCATACAAGAAATAGTCAAAGCAAAGGCAACTTGAACAGAAGATGCAAAATATTTTCACTCATTGTCAGAAGAAGGGACATCTCATTGACCAATGTTGGACATTGCATCCAACCACCCAGCCAAAGCAATTGAAGCAAGTGGAGAAAATGATTGATGATAATGGAACAGGAGATTCCATCATCGATGTGAGTCAAGATTATTTACAAGAAGAGGACGTTCAACAGGAAAAATCGCCATTGAAGTGAATTGGTAAGAAATGACTGAATTTATTGACCAAGTAAGAAATGCATTTCCTTTGTAGATAGATGCAAATTTTAGCCTTATGTATGCATGAATTTATGTTCAAAGTATGACAAGTTGCAACAGATTATCAAAACTTGTATGATGCAATATTGCAGGTGAATGTTGTTCGGTTGAAGGAATTTCTATTTGTTGCAAAATTTTTCCAAGATGGTGTAAAATATGGGTCTGTCACTCATTTATGTTGTAGCAATTTATCATTTAGTTCAGCTCTTATGATCACCCATATGTTTTTAGTTTTTGTACTTGTTTGTACCTGGAGGAGAGAGTTGAAGAGTGTACATATGCATGAGATTTTGTGTATGTAAATAGAGAACTTGTGATATGTTCATTGTAAATAGATACATGAATGAGTGTTGTCAACATGTTTAATGGAATATAATATGGGCCATAGATATCTAAATTTCATGTCAATATTCAGTAAAATAAATTCCTAGAATATATGGATCCATATGAACTAGGTCGAGTCTCTTATGGGGGCAAGAATTGTTATTTTTGCAATGGGTGGGCAGGGTTTTCTCTGAAGAAATTAGAATAGATTTATAATTCCCTATTTACATAGGTTTCCTACATGTTCAGACAATAAGGTATGCCCTTAGGACCGTGACAAATTTGCATAGAAGAAGAGGGGTTTTGAACCTTAGAGAGAGGTTTATCCCTGCAATATAGACCATGGATTTAGAAGATGGTTTGCAGAAGTATGTACGGAGATAGAATCCAAAGGAAGGTGGAACCTTAGTAGAATATTGAGAAGAATAAATTTTCCATATAAGGAATGGATTGACATGAATAGGAGTTTATATTGGTGGAATTCCCATAGAGTTTTGGATAGAGATCTAAGGTAACCTATAAACAGTCAGTCATTGGACTATAAGTGCATGATTTGTTACCATAGTTCAGTCATCTAAAAATTGTTAGAAGGATAATAAGAGCATTAGTTTAGATTTGTTCATAGATTGGACAACAAATAAAGTCACACACAATAATAGTGATTTTTAGAGGACTCAAATCACTAATAGGTGGAAGATTTGAAGAGCCTTAGATGAGGCCAGTGTTGTGGACACTAGATCAGGAAATAATTGGATGTGGTTGGGAAAATTGATGGCAGTCCAAGTATAGTTTGAGGGTTGGTAGGTGACTATCAAAGAAGAGCCCTAATTCATGTACTTGTGAAGGAAAATAAGGATGGTATAAGGGTAGGTGTATTGGGCCTAAAGACGTGAAAACTTTGAAGGACTAAAGTAGTAGTCAAGTGGGCTAGCCAACTAGCCCTAGTTCACTCTATTGTGGAGGATTGAATAAGTGAGAAGAAGGGAATCCTCCATATCCCTAGCCTTTTCAACTTGGAGGAGGAGTATGGAAAAAGTGGGTATACCAAATATTTGTTCACAAATGGAGTTGTGAACAACTAATCAAAAACCCTAGGTGTTGTAGACCTTAAATGCAAAAAGAGGCATATAGAGGGAAAAAAATTTTGAGCCGAGTTTAGTAATTGAAAGGATATGAGTTCATTGATAGAGGAAAATGGAGGAGTTGCATAATGTGAGGCAAGATGACCAGACCTTCCAGATGTGTTGAGGACATGTGGACTAGAAGGGCTTTGTGTGGCGACCATCAAAAAGTGGGACAAGTGTTGTCTTGTTCAAGGTAGATTAGTTGTAAAAGGAATAACACGAAGCCCTAGTTGTATTCCTTGTATCATTGTGATTGTAAAGGTCCATGATCCCTGCTACGATATCTATATCCTATTCTATCATAGTTTGTAATTTAATGAAAAAAACTAAAAATTTTAAAAACTTTTATGTGCAATAGTTGATTCCCTGACATATTTAGATTTCATTGTGCATTGTAGATGTGTTATGGCACTTGAGTTTGTTTGTATCAAATATTATAAGGCCAAAACCAAATTCTCATGTGTCGTGGAAATTAAACATATGCCTTGTTCACCTAAGAACTACATGTAACTCATGTTAGCCTACTCATTTCTAATCTCAACTCATACCACTTAACAAGTTACCAAGACAATTCTCATCACATCCAAATGTGGTTGTAAAACAACTAAGAAACACAATTTACATCTTTACATGCCATAACACCTGACATGTCTTCAATGCCTTGGAACTATGTGGCATGTGTTAGCATCCCATACATTCCTTGGCATGCTTTTACACTCCCTAATGCACCCTATCACTTCCTGTCACGCGTTGGTAGTTTAACATTATTTGGCATTTCCTAGAATATAACCTTGTCACTCCCTCCTTAACACACTTAGAAATCATTCACACTCCATGCCACACAATCTTATTCATTCATTTCCATGCACTTTGATCTAATTATTCCTTGTGTTTCCCTGACACTACCTAGCACGCATTGGCACACCCTAACACTTGGCACATATTTTCATGTCGCTCTAGCACTCTAGTATTCCTTGGAACTACCTAGCATACCTTGTGAATCTCTCCTTAGCACACCTAGAGCTCATTGACAGTCCCAATCATAAAATCTTATTCATTAATTTCCATGCATTTTTACCTAGTGCTCCCTTATGTTTCCATAGCATTACTTAACACTCCTTGGCATGTGTTGGTGCACCCTGGCACCTAGGACAGCTTTCCATGTTGCCTTGACCTCTAGCATGCATTAACACTTCCTAGCATACCTTTTCACTCCCTCCTTAGCACACCTGGAACTCAATAACACTTCCAATCATAAACTCTTATTTGCTCATTTCCATGCATTTTGATGTAGTTCTCCCTTATGTTTCACTGGACCTTGCAGTTAACACTTCCTTGCATGTGTTGAAATATATGGGTCGCATACCACCGTATCACTCTGTTGAGGCCTCATAATTCTGCTACCAAAACATGGGGGAAAACCACCTGGTCTTGACCTTAAAGAAGCTCATTTTCTGTTTCGTGTAGTGGCTCCGACTTGGGATAATGGGACCAGTTTCCCAATAAGGATGATTTTGAGGGTGTTTTGATTATAGAAAATGCAAATGAAGAATGATTTTAATCTATCATATGCATCTATCTAAACTATTTATTCTACTATATGCCTGGGCTGTTTCTTCCTTTATGCAATCTAAAGAGATATACTTTAACTATTAGTAATATAGATCATTCAACAGTTGAAAGAGATGAAAATTATCTAATATGATTGTTCTAACAAAATAGTTTGACAAGAAGAATTGTGAAAAATATATCGCATTCATATGTGTGATTATATATTCAATAAGAAATCAGAGAAAAATATTAGAACAGAAGTGCATGTAACATTAATCTATAATAACATCTCAAATATATAATACAATGAAAAGATGACTGTCAATCTATAAATCAAGACTTAATACAAGTGAATATAAGTACCATATGTATGAAGTTATACTCATGTAAACTGATAGTGATTGATCTACTCATCTTCACTTTCAAGAAATTTAAAGAGTACAGTAGTGCAACATCAGTTAAACAGCTTTAATTTTCAAAAGAAAACAAATGTCTTCCATTAATTCATCAAAGGATTCACAAACTTACAATAGTGCATTCTTTGAAAATGTTTTTGACAAATTTCTGGACCCTTCTCTAAATGCATGAGAAGGATGTAAATACTAAACTAACTAAGTTCTAAAATAGATTATTACAAAAATATAGAGGAGGTTTCAAGAAACCATACTCGTAAGACTAACTTAAACTACAATCTAGGAAAATAAAGTAACAATATGATTTATGAATTCCACCCTTTCTTTTGGATTCGGTCATGAAGTTGACAAATATCCAACATGGGCTTCAGCTAAGCTAGCTGCGAAATCCTCGATCTAACCTGTCCCTTGAATACTGCGTTTGAGAGTACTGGTTGCGATGTTCTTATTGAATCTGTTAAAGACTACAGGATATGGTATTGATGATAAGGTTTGATTTGAAAATTCCAATAATTTTCTTGATAAAACTTATTCTTTTTTAATGGTTTCATCTTGCGTTTCTGCCTTTTTCTTACACTGTGTTTCTAGTTGTTTTAATTCTAAGAACACTTCATACATGTAATCTTTAATAAGTTCTTCTTTCACCAGCTATTCACATATAGATTCAATAATTTCCTTCGATAATATTAATGTTTTTGCTGCTGATTTCTCTGCCTGCTTTATTTGTGCTTCCTAATTTTTGAATAAGATATCCTTGTGGAACTTATCTACCTGGGGTAGATTAGCTTCCCTTCCTGCGTTTGATGCTTGCCATTGAATGTGTTCATTGATTTTATTCTCAAGCTTCTCACATTCAATTTTATGGATAGCTACTTGTTGGATCAATATTTCATTTGAGTCATAGTAAGAGTCAATAAGAGAAGCTTGTTGGAAAAATACTTCCTGTTGTTTCTTTAACTTAGCATTTACATCCAATTCTTCTTTTATGAATTGCTCTAATTGAGGGTGGCTTTGTAATCTTGTCATTATTGCTTCAAGTTGTGCTTGCTTCTTAGTGATTTGTAACTGATGATATAAATTAAGCTTTTCAAATTCCTTCTGAAATTGGGCCATCTTCGATTTCATTTGCTCGTTGGCATTATATTTTTCCTCATATAATAGTCTCTCTAGTTCTTGTATTCTATCTTCCTTCTACTTCAGGAACATTTTAACCTTAGTAGCTTTATGAACAATGGCAGTAGCATATGCACCTACAAACTGTGATACTTTGGTTAAATGTTCAATAGGATCAACTAAAGGATCCTTCCACAAAACGTCAAAGGATTCATTTTTGAGGTTTGAGACTATTTCATCAATTATTCTCCTTTTATCTGTCTTGAATACAACCTTATGACTAGGACTTTAGAAGATATCCGGCGAAGGAATTTCCTCAACTTGTAAAACTATTTGTTTTGTAGGGTAGACCAGTATGATCTCTTACTCATGAGTTTCTGGAACTTGTTGTAGTGGATTAAAAGTTTCCACTATCTTCTGGATATGTTCAGGTGTCTGAAAACTAGTAGCTTGATCAATATTGGGATTGGTTCTAGGAGTTTCTATTGCTTTAGAAAACTCATCCCATTCAGTACTCAAATTCTTTGTTTGGGACTTTTTTTACTGATCAAGTGTATCATGATTGTGTTGAACGTCTCAAGAAGTTGGCTCTATTCCATTACTTTCCTTTTTTTCTTGCATCTCTATCTCTTGGATTACTTGATCAATTACATTTTCTGGGGTATCCCTTTTGGATTAGGATTCATTTTCAGAATGATCTTAATTGTGAGGTTGGTGCTCTAATTGTCCTGACTCATCCTCAGACTTGTCTTTTTCTTCATTATCCAAGCTAATACTTGGAGTACTTCTGTTGACATCTTCAATAGTTATCAAGTATTGAGGAATTTTCTCTAGTGTCTTATTTCTATATGTCTGTAAGGCTTCCAATCATCTTGGTTGAGTTGACTAGATGAAAAATTAATTATATTTGAAAAAAATTTCCATGCCTTGGAAGAGATCATCAAATCCATCTATTTCATTTACAAAAGGCTTCATTTTGAGCTCTATGATGTAGTTTTTAATTACATCATTTGGATCATACAACCTTTTTGGAATTACTACCAAAATCAACAGATTAATATCTTAAACCTCCTTGTAGATATGGCCAAGATCAAAAGGTTTAAAAGTACCACGCTGTAAATGGAAATTAGGCCAAAAAGTCTTCTTAGCATCTTTCAGTTGTTTAGTAATACCATTAACAAGCTGGTAGGCTATCTTTCTTGCAAGTAACTTATCAAGAAAATAATATCCAGAAAATACTTTGACATATGTAAAATTCTCCTCTGCAAAACATTTAGCCACAAAAAGAATATCTTTACTAGCTTCTTTGGAAACCCTAGGTGCTTTCTCATTAAATATCATTTGGTGCATCGACAACATGAATCCATGGAAAATATTATAAAAGTTCAAATGGAAGTCTGAATACCAAAGGGATTTGTGGTAAATTTGGATTGGGGTAGGGTCTTGGGTAGTCCATTTCCATCCCATGGTAGGAAAACTAGAAAAAAATAAAATTGCATCCATGACATAGGCACTCATATAAAAGGGAGGTATTTCTCTAGATGAAACACTCCTTTTATTCCTATACTCTATGATGTGTTTGGATAAATTATCAAATAGGATATTTTCCTAATTCATAATTAAAGAATTGAGATTGCATCAATTAATGGGACCCAATCAACTAAAAGCCTAGTGGTATCAGGTTTTGAAAACAATATACACAACATACCAATAGCATTACACTAAGGGGAAGGAATTTGGGCAATTGGTTACGTACCGAGTTTATCTTGCTTCATATTTGCTTTATCTTCCTTCCATTTCTTTATGAATTTCATAAGGTCCGGATGCTCTTCTCTAAATCTTAGGAGAAAAGCCTTGTCATATTTCTACTACGGGCTGGGTAGATGGTACATAGCTTGTAAATCTTCTGCCCTGAATGACCCAATATTCTCGCTTTTTGAATATTTGAATGTTCTATATTCTATGTTTAAGTGGTCAATTACACACTTAACCATGTTTGTATAAGGGATAATTTTTGGCCTTGTGGCCACCTTGTGGATGAATGAACATGCAACGTCGAAGTAAGTCATGTCTGGAGAAACTGACGCACTTGTTGTAGCAACATTGGTTATTACCCTTGGATTTTCATCCTCGAAAAGCTTATACATTTCCTCCCATGATGAAATTACCCAGTCCTTGTTGCAGGTGGTGTCTGAAAATAGGTCAGACATATTTGAATCTTTTTTCTAGACAGTGTTTGAGCAATCTCTTTGCATTTCTTGTTCATGTCAATCTTCTTAACTCCATTAAGTAGTTTCTTGATTTCAAGTAAACAAAGCGAACATTAAAAGTATAGAGAACAGAGAGAAAAATCCATCATTTATATTAAACATGCATGAATAGATATGAATCTATTAAAACCTTTATTTCTATTAAATTCTATTAATCATCAATAATAATTTCAAATCAAATATTCTGCACCTTTACACGAAATAACTATCAATCAATTTAAGACATTGGATCGCAAATTTTGGTTTGATATGAAATAAGTCATTTCGCATGTTTGAGTAATTCAATGCCATTCATTTGCATATCAAAACCTATAACTTTACCATT
Organism: Pinus albicaulis; assembly: GCA_034641835.2. NCBI lineage: Eukaryota > Viridiplantae > Streptophyta > Pinopsida > Pinales > Pinaceae > Pinus > Pinus albicaulis. Next base: position 1,066,245,776 of record CM076570.1, read on the forward strand.
TGTGATGTTTACCCATAAATTTTGTGAAATGTGATCTGCGCAAATCGCACATCGCAACTCTTATGCGGTAAATGAACTTGCTTTTGGTTAAGTCATGTGAAATGCAAAATGCACATTCAAGAATTCAAGCAGTTCTACTTTATGGGGCTTTAGAGCTCTATGTGTATCACTTTGTTGGCTCATCGGGTCCGCATAATCGCAACTTATGCCGAATTTATTTATAATTTGATCATTTAAATGAGGTGAAATGCTATAAACAAATTATAATGGTGATTGAAGCGTTTGCAAGTTTTTAAATATAACTTCAGAATAGGCTTAGTGCATTTTGAAACCCGTGTGACTTAATGGATTTCAATTCTTTTTGGTTGTAAGTCATGTGGTTTGCGATGTGCACTAAGGAATAAAGCGAAAAAAATCAAGGAAAACTTTATTTCCTAAAGTTTTTTGTTTTCAAGAAAAATAAATTTCATATTTATTTCTAAACAGTACACATTTATTAAAATAAATGGGGGGTGTTGTATAGAACAACAATTGGCTATTCACTTAGCATAACCAGCTATCTCTGACTACTTTTTTGAAATTTATAAAACTTTTTTGAAAGAAAAATAGTTGTAGGAATGAATTTAAAACAAATAATATCCTACTAAGAAACGAAATTTCTCTTAATTACAATTCATAAGAATCCCTTTTTTAAATATATAAGTATGATAATATATATCAGTCTTTACTTAGTTCAAAAAGATAAAGCAGGTGGCAGGGTTACCTTTTACCTAGATAAGATTCATTGTCCCATCTAGTGTTTCTTACAATTTCCAAAAATAAATTCTAGTTTTTTTAAACTTTTCTTTTTGTATCATATTTTTATTTACTTAAAATTCATTTTCTTGGCTTCGTAACCAAATGATGAAAATTCCATTCAGTACTTGTAATTAAACTAATCAAGCTGGCTCTTGATGAGACCCCTTGTCCTATTGATCTAGTCTCAAGTCATTACCCTATTTTGGTAGGCAATATTGGTAATGTCAGTTCAACTATTTCCTTATGAACATGGTAAACAAGCTCATGATGAGACTTATTATCTTTTAAGCTTTTCTGATATAATCTTTTTTAAATTTCTTTCAACAGTCGATATGTTTTCCTAGACGGGGTTAATCATTGGTCCTTTTGATGATTTTGGACGATACTGTTGAGTTTTAGGTTGCTTTTCTGTAAAAGATTCTTTACTATGTTAAATATTATTTTCTCAACTAATGACCGAATAATAATGCTATATAAGGATGAGAGTTCAACATAAAAAAATCAGTGAAATTGCATCTTTCAGTGAAAATAAAATCTATTTTTCTTTCAAATCTTTCGATTGTTTCCTTAACACTTCTTATTTATATAAGCGATAAATAAAAAAAGATCATCTGAGATTTTATATTGAAAATCCAAAAATTAATACTAAGCAACTTTTATTTTCCTAACGAAAAGAAAAAGACACTAGTATACATGGAATAGAAGGGGTTACCTCCTATGAAAAGTATTGTTTCAAAATCTGCCCATTAACAGGCAAAGAAATTCTTTTTCCTGATAGATCTTGCAATAAAAATGTTGATGGGCCTATTTCTTAAATTATTTGAAATGGACCTAGCAAGAGTTTTTGAAACTTCATGTGTCTACTTTTTTCCTCATGTGCTTTGTCCCATTTCAATATCAAATCACCAATTTAAAAATCTTTTGGAGTAACATAATTTGAATCAAATGAGGCTTTTACTATCTGTTGATGATGTACATGAGTATGTTTAGAATTTTCTCTTTATTCTTATAACTTAAGAATTTGACATTGTCTAAGTTGTAAAGAATAAGCAGGAGATTCATTAATAAATTGTACTAAGGAAAGAGAGGGAATAACTACGTTGGTAGGAAGTAAAGCTTATTTTCCATAAAAAATATTTAATGGAAAAGTGCCAATAGAAGCTTTATGAGTTATTCAGTCTGCTTAAAGAGCAAAGATTAATGAATTATGCCAATTTTGTTGGTTTTGATCAATAGTTATTTTGATTATTCTAATCAAGTTCTTGTTTGTAGATTCTTCTAAAGCATTTCCTTGTGGTTAATAATTCATAGAATACTTAAGTTTCAAACCACTTTTGATTGAAAATCCCATCATAGCAGTTCATGAGAAGTAATATGTGTTATCAAACATTAAATTAGTAGGTAAACCAAACCTAGTTATGATATATTGGTCGATGAAATAAATGATATTATTAGAGTTGGCTACCTTTAATGGAATTACTTTCACCTATTTAGTAAAGTAATCTATAGCTGTGGGAATATATCTATTTTTTTTGGAAGAGTTAGGAACAATCTCACCAATTATATCTAATCCCAATTGTTCAAATGGTTTTTCGATATTGACTGGCTGTAATGGGAATGCTGCCTTCCTTTGTCTTCCAGATGCACTTTGACACACTTTTCATTTTCTTGCATATCCATGAGCATATTTGAAAAGTGTAGGCTAATAGTAACCTGCATGCAGGATCGTGTGTGCTGTCGTATTTCCTCTGAAATTTCCTCCAGTTGGTCCATCATGGAGTTCCTACAATATTTTCTCTGCTTTAGATTTTTCCAAGCATCTTAGTAGTACACAATAAAGATTTCTCCTAAACAATACATCATTGATTAATTCATATTGCTTGGCCTTTAATATCAAAGCCCATTTTCTTTTGTAACTTAGTTTACTCAGAGAATATCCATTCTTCAAATAAAATATGAGATCAATGTATTGAGATTGTGCATCGTTGAGGCTTACCTCTAATATTCGCACATTGTTACCTGAATCTACTTCTGATGATATATGGGATGCTCCTGTAATCATTCTGCAAAAACCTTGACCTCTAACAATTTTAGAGGGTCCAATTTCTACATCATATTCTTGTAAAGCGATAACCTAATTAGCCCTTTTCTCTTGTAATTCTCTTTGCATCAATAGTTGTCTCACTGCAGAGAATGGAACTATGATTTTGGTGTGATTTCTTAGGAGAAATGTCCTGAAATAATTTATAGCCTTAAAGACGACAAATGCTTGCTTTTCGATAGATCTATAATTTAGTTTTGCACCTTGCAAATTGGAACTAAAAAATGATATTTGTGCTTCAATTTTTTGGTCATTAAGATGTGTTAAAACAACAACGCATGATATATCTGATGAAAAATTATATAAATTAAAAGGATTAAGAAACTTAGGGGTAGTTAGGAATGGAGCGTTTCCAATGGATTGTTTAATCAAATAAAATGCTTCTCTTTCATTATGTCCCCATTTAAAGACTGAAATTTTCTTGATCATGTTCTGTAATGGTAAAACTATTTGTGAAAAGTTACGGACAAACATTTTAACATAATTAATTTTCCCAAGAAATGACTGTATATCTTTCCTGTTATGAGGGAAAGGAATTCTTTTGATCTCTTCAATTATTTCAGGATCAATATAGATACCTCTTTTTGAAACAATGAATCCTAAAATTTTTCCTTCACCTAATCCAAAAAAATATTTATTTGGGTTTAATGACATTCCATACCTTTTAAATCGCTCAAAGACTTTCTTTATGTCATTCACATGATTGGGTACATTTTTAGAAATGACTGTAATGTCATCTAAATAAATAACCATTGATATATTTATGAGCCCCCTAAAATTTGTGTCCATATCTCTCTTAAAAGTGGCACATGCATTAATTAATCCAAATGACATCATTTCATAGGCGTAATTTCCCCACTTAGTCCTGAACGTAGTTTTCAATCTGTCATTTTCATGTACGATAATTTGGTTATATCCAGAGAATCCATCTAGAAAGGACATAATTTCAGAGCCAACTACTATTTTCAGTACTTGTTCCATGGATGGTAATGGAAAGTTGTCCTTCTGACATGCTTTGTTTAAATTCCTGAAATCAATGAAAATTATAATATCGCCATTCTTCTTCTTGACAGGTACCAAATTTGATACCCATTTAGAATGCCTGCCTGAAAAGATGATTTTTTCCTTGCAGCATTTGTTCAGTTCTGTTTTTATTTCGTTTTCCATATTTGGATGAATCTTCCTCAATTTTTACTGCATAGGTTTTTCTTCTTAGATCATAGAAATTGTGTTGAATAACAGAAGTGTCATATGTTTTAAGATTAATGTAATCCCAGGAAAAGACACTTTTGTACATTATAAATAATCTGATAAATGATAATCTTTCTTCAGAAGATAGACCAAGATCTAGATTGATGTTTTGAGGTTATTCGTCAGTTCCTAGATTTACTAACTCAAATATTAAGATAGAGCTTTGAATTTTTGAGTTAGTAACTCTTTTAAACCTATCTTTCAGATCATATAGGTCTTCTAACTTGAAAACAAATTTAGGAATAGGAATTTTGTCTTGTTATTTCTTAATCTGAATGTCATGTTCATTTTCATCCAAAATTTGACTATCATAAGATCCTTCAGATGTTAAGAAATCTATGATATCTGAACCATTATTGAATACTCTCCAATTGGTAATATTATCAGAAATAGATGGTCTAAAAATTAATTCAAAATAAAATCTGTCAGGAGTAAACTCTTGGGATGGAATTAACTTTGATGCTACGTTAGCTAGTAGATCTGCACTAGCATTCTACATTCTAAGTAGAGGAGAAATGTTAAAGGCTAAGAAATGAATGGTTGTTTCTTGGACTAATGATTGATAATGCTTTAAATGTTTAGAATTACAATGAATGGTATCTCTTACCTGTCTAACAATGATTTCTGAATCTCCTACAACTTTTAAATATTTGATATTAATATCAATGGCATTGTACAAACCTTGATCTAATGCTTTGTATTTAGCTACATTGTTTGTACAATTGAATTCTAATCTGCTGGTTGACATGATTTTTTTCTCCTTTTGGGTTTATTAAAATATATCTTGCACCTGCACCATATTTAGATTTATAACCGTAAAAATAAAGTGTACAAAATAAACAATTGACTATTGTTCTATCTACAAAATTTATACATTTCGAACTATCTAGCTAGGAAAAATTCTCAACCTGAGAAACAACTACATTATCAAAGAAAGGTGATGGTTGAGCATTGAAATTTCCCAAAAATGACCCTGCTGAGTAGTTTCTAATAATTTTATTATTGAATGCTATTGGATCAGTTAATCCTTCAAGATCGGTGAATTTATGCTTCATGAACTTTCCACAGTCTCCCCGAATTTTATTTGGCTTCCCATTATATGGTAGCCACATATGAAACCAGTCTATTGCGAAATAACCATGAAGTTTTTCAGACCAGTCTCAGTTTGAAACTAAGCCTTAAAATTCAGGAATATCAATCACTAGTATATCAATTATTTGAGTAACCTTGGGATTTGATGACAATCTGATGGAAATAGAATATATTTCTCCTACCACCTCTACTCTGGTTCTATAAAATTGTACTATATGAATAAGAGAACTCTGGGGATTTGTTCAACTTAGAAGAGACTAATTTTGGAAATATATTAGAGGAAGCCCCTGAGTCTATTAACCAAATATGAACATTTTTATTATAGATCTCATAGGTTAAGAGAAATGGAGGAGTATGAGAGATGGATCGATCACCTATCATAATCAAGTATGTAGCATATATTTGAGTTGAAGGAGAAGGTGGCTTACCCATTTCATTAGCAGCTTGTACTATTACTGGAGCAAGTAAAGTTGAAGCAAGAACCGCATTTAAGTCTCTAACTAAGATTTTTTGCTGCTGCTTCAATTTAGTATGCTCGTAAATTGAAATTTTGGCCCTGGTTTTCTTGATATCTTGAAATAAATTATACTCAATAGTGTCTGAGACTACCATTGTCTTAGATGTAGGTGGAGCATCTGAAGTAACATGACTTGTTTGTGGAGCCTTTAAAGTAGACTTTTTGATTACTAATTTATCTTTAGCGGGCATTGAAATATTTTTCTTTTGATTTGGCTTCGTTGCTTCAGTTGTATTTTTCCTCCTTGTACTCACAGGTAAAGCTTCATGTTGTTCTTCATTTGGTAGGATGAAATACCACATTCCATTTAGTTCAAATTCTTCTTCTTCTTCATCTTCTTCTTCCTTTGTTCACTCTTCCTCTATATCTTGATCATATTCAACATTAGATACGATATTAGGAGGCTGAGTATTAGAGAATTAACCTTTATTGAAGTTTATGACAGTCTTTTTTGAGCTAGAATTTTCAGCGACTTGTTTCTTGATATCTTCCATCTCGTTTGTCATAGTCTTCAAAAAAATTTGAACACCTTCTACGTCAAAAGGGTCTTTTGGCATATTATTTTTAGATTCATCTTTGAAATATACCTTCTTTGATTTTAGATCATCTTGAGAATTCTTTTTCTCAAGAGTTGTTATGTGTTTCTCTACAGATAAAGATTCCTTCATATTTTCTGCAAGTGTCAGTAGTTTTTCTCTCTCAACAAAATTAGCTATATTGGATGGACGAGATGAAATATACAACTCAATTTGAACTTTTGCACCAGGAACTAAAGTAGCAGGAAGTTTATTGAGTAATTTATTAAATATTTAATTGAAATCTTTAATCTTCTCACATGTTTTAACATTTATATTTGAAAAATCATTTATGAGTGTAGCAGTGGTCCTATCATCCCCAAAATTAGCTATAAATTGTTCTTCGAAGATATTCTAGGTAGTTATAAAGCAATCAGGTAGTGAAAAATACCAGGATCCTGCAAATCCTTTTAGACTATACGAAAATAATCTTACAATGTAATCTTCTTCAACTACTCCATTTAGATTCATGGCTAACATGAAATTGTGAATGTGTTCTTCTTCCTAAAGACCATCATCAAGATTAAATTTAGGTAACCATATTTCAGGTGATTTTGGTAGAGCTTGAAGAGAAGCAAGCATATTTACGGGCCCTGGATTGTTCCATGGGCTGCCTAACATTGGATTTTGAATAGGTTGGATGGGTGTATTTTGAGTTGAAGAAGATGCAGGTTCAGCTCTAGGTCTAGTTGAAGGGATAGTAGTTTGAGTACCAAAAGTAGTCAAAGTAACACTGATTGTTGGAATGGAAGTTGTGGAAGTGAACGGAGGTAATGGACTCATGGGATAAGATAACTTTGGTGATTGACTCTGATTGAGTCCTCTTTAGTCTCTTTCGAGTACTATCGATGGGAAATTCAAAAGGAATAATTCCTGTTTTTTTACTTTCTGATCGAGTTAATATTCTTCGAGGTTATAAAGAAGATGAAATTATGATATTTGATATTTGAGAAGATATAGGATTTTCAACACAAAATTAGATACTCTCTCTAACTTTTTATCAAAGATTTAACTTTTGGGGAAGCTTGATGACAATAGGGAGATAGTATGGGTTGAGTATCACTAGGAAATTAGGATAAGGATTATCAACTTCAGATTTTAAAGATGAAGATCTAGATAATTTTCTGGAAGTTGATGGGGATCGAGAGTGAGAGAGACTCTTATATTGACCTTTGGATAGATCAGATATTTTGTCCATTCACAAGACCCTCCTTCTAACAAAAGAATGATGAGGCCTCAGAATTCCACTGCCAAAACATGGGGGAAAACCACCTAGTCTGAACCTTAAAGAAGCTCCTTTTTCATTTGGTATAGTGGCTCTGCCTAGGGATAATGGGACCAGTTTCCCAATAAGGATAATTTTGAGGGTGTTTTTACTATACAACATGCAAATGGAGAATGATTTTAATCTATCATATGCATCTATCTAAACTATTTGTTCTTCTATATGCCCAAGGTGTTTATTCATTTATGTGATCTAAAGAGATATCCTTAAACTATTAGTAATATAGATCATTTAACATTTGAAAGAGATGAAAATTATGTAAGATGATTCCTCTAACAAAATTATTTAACTAGAAGAATTGTGAAAAATATATCACATTCATATGTGTGATTATATATTCAATAAAAAATCACAGACAAATATTATAATATAACTGCATGTAACATTCATCTATAATAATGTTTCAAAGATATAAAGAAGTGAAAATATGATTGTCAATCTATAAAGAAAGACTTATTACAAGTGAATAGAAGTACCATATGTACGATGTTATACTCATGTAAACTAACATTAGTTGATCTGCTCCTCTTCACTTTGAAGAAATTTAAAGAGTACAGTAGTACAAAATCAGTTAAACAGCTTTAATTGTCAAAATATAATAGATGTGTTCCATTAATTCATCAAAACATTCACAAACTTACAATATTTCATTCTTTTCAAATGTTTTTGACAAATCTCTGGACCCTTATCTAAATGCATGAGAGGGGTGTAAATACTGAACTAACTATGTTCTAAAATATATTATTAAAAAAATATAGAGGAGGTTTCAAACAACCATCCTCGTAAGACTAACTTAAACTACAATCTAGGAAAATAAAGTAACAATATGATTTATGAATTCCGCCCTTTCTTTTGGATTTTTTCATGAAGTTGACAAATATCCAACATGGGCTTGAGCTGAGCTGGCTATGAAATCCTCGATCTGACCTGTCCCTTGAATATTTCGTTTGAGAGTACTTTTTGTGATCTTCCTATTGAATCTGTTAAAAGACTGTAGGATCCGGTATTGATGATAAGGTTTGATCAGAAAATTCCAATTATTTTCTTGATCAAACTTATTTACTTTTTTAATTGTTTCATCCTTCATTTCTACCTTCTACTTCCACTGTGTTTCTATTTGTTTGACTTCTGAGAACACTTCAGATGTGTACTCTTTAATAATTTTTTCTTTCACCACCTATTCACATACAAATTCACTAATTTCCTTTGATAATGTTGATGTTTTCATTGTTTCTTTCTCTTCCTGCTTTATTTGTGCTTCCCAATATTTGAATAAGATCTCCTTGTGGAACTTATCTACTTGGGATAAATTAGCTTCCTTGCCTGAGTTTAATGCTTGCCATTGAATGTGTTGGTTTATTTTCTTCTCGAGCTTCTCAAATTCAAGTTTCTGGATAGCTACTTGTTCGATCAGTATTTCATTTCAATCACAATAAGAGTCAATAACAAAAGCTTGTTGGCTAAGTACTTCCTCTTGTTTCTTTAACTTAGCATTTTCATCTAATGCTTCTTTTATGAATTTCTCTAATTGTGGTTGGCTTTGTAATCTGGTCATTGCTGCTTCCATTTGTGCTTTCTTCTCAGTGAGTTGTACCTGATGTTGTAAATTAAGCTTTTCAAAATCCTTTTGAAATTGGGCCATCTTCAATTTCATTTTCTTGATAGAGTTACATTTTTCCTGATCTAATAGTCTCTCTAGTTCTTGTATTTTGTCTTCCTTCTTCTTCAACAACATTTTAACCTCAGTAGATTTATCAACATTGGAAGTAGCATATTCACCTGCAAACTATGATATTTTTATCGAATGTTCAGTAGGATCAGCTAAGGGATCCTTCCACAAAACATTAATAGATTCGTTTGGGAGGTTTGAGACTGTTTCATCAATTCTTCTCCTTTTATTTCTCTTGACTACAACCTTATGAATAGGATGTTAGAAGGTACCTAGCAAAGGAATTTCATCAACTTTTAAAACTATTAGTTTTGTAGGGTAGGCCGGTATGATCTCTCAATCATGAGTTTCTGCAACTTTTTGTAGCAGATTAACAGTTTCCACTATCTTCTGGGAATGTGCAAGTGTCTGAAAACTATTAGCTTGATCAGTATTGGGATTGGTTTTAGGAGTTTTTATTGATTCAGAAAACTCATGCCATTCACTACTCAAATTCTTCGTTTGGGACTTTTTTGACTGATCAAGTGTATCATGATTGTGCTGAAATCCTTGAGAAGTTGACTCTATTCTATTAATTTCTCATTTTTCTTGCATCTCTACCACTTGAATTACTTGATCAATTGTCTTTTCTGGACTATCCTTTCTGGATTTGGATTCATTTTCAGAATGAGCTGAATTATGAGTTTGATGCTCTGATTGTCCCGACTCATCCTCAGACATGTCATTTGCTATATTATCGAAGCTAATACTTGAAGTAGGTCTGTTTACATATTCAATAGTTAACAATTCAAGAGGAATTATATCCAGTCCCTTATTTCTGTATGTTTGAAAGGTTTCAAAATCATCTTGCTTGAGTTGACTAGATGCAAACTTAATTATATCTGCAAAATTTTCCATGCGTTGGAATATATCATCAAATTCATCTATTTCCTTTACAAAAGGCTTCATTTTGAGCTCCGTGATGTAGTTTTTAATTACATCATTTGGATCATACAGACTCTTTGGCATTACTGCCAAATTTAATAGATTAATATTTGAAACCTCATTGTAGGTATGGCTAATATCAAAAAGTGCAAAAGTACCTCATTGTAAAGGGAAATTAGGTGAAACAGCCTTCTTAGCATCTTTCAGCTATTTAGTAATACCATTAACAAGTTGGTAGGATATCTCCATTGCAAGGAACTTATTAGGAACATAATATGGTAGGACATGGGGAGAAGCATAACTTTGAAATACTCTGAAATATGTAAAATTATCCTATGCAAACTATCTAGCCATAGAAATAATATTTGTACAAGCTTCTTTGAAAACCCTAGGGGCTTTCTCATTGAATATCATTTCGTGCATAGGCAACATGACTCCATGGAAAATTTTATAAAACTGCATAAGGAAGTCTAAACACCAAAGGGCTCTATGGTAAATGTGGATTGGGGTAGGGTCTTAGGCAGTCCATTTCCATCCCATTGTAGGAAAACTATAAGAAAAGTAGATTACATCCATGAAATAGGCATTCATATAAAAGGGAGGTATTTCTCTAGATGAAACACTCCTTTTATTCCTATGCTCTATAATTTGTTTGGCTAAATTATCAGATAGGATATTTTCCCAATTCATAATTAAGGAATTGATGATTGCGTGAATTAATGGGACCCAATCTATTGAAAACCTAGTGGTATGAGGTTTTGAAAACAATCTACACAACATACTAGCAGCATAACAGTAAGGGGAGGGAATTTGGGCAATTGGTTATGTACCAAGTTTATCTCGCTTCAGATTTCCCTGGTCTTCCTTCAATTAATTTAGGAATTTAATAAGGTCTGGATGCTCTGCTCTAAAGATTTTCAAAAAAGCCTTGTCATATTTCTACTACAGGGAGGGTAGATGGTACATTGCTTGTAAATCTTCTACATTGAATGACCCAATATTCTCACCTTTTTAATCTTTGAATGTCTTGTCTTCTATGTTTAAGTGGTCAATTACCAACTTAACCATCTTTGTAGAAGGGAGAATGTTTTGCCTTGTGGCTACCTTGTGGAAGAATGAACATGCAATGTCAAAGTAAGTCGCATTTGAAGAAAATGACGTGCCTATTGTAGTGATTTTTTTTATCACCCTTGGATTTTCATCCTCGAAAATATTATACATTTCCTCCCATGATGAAATTTCGCAATTCTTGTTGCAGGTGCTATCTGAAAACAGGGGAGACATGTCTGAGTCTTTGGTATATGACGTTTGAGAAATCTCTTTTCCTTTCTTATTCATGTCAATCTTCTTCACTCTATTAAGTAGTTTCCTGATTTCAAGTAAACAGAGCGAACATTACAAGTATAGAGAAAACAGAGAAAAATCAATCGTTTATATTAAACATGCATGAATATATATGAATCTGTTAAAACATTTGTTTCTATTAAATGCTATTAGTCATTGATAATCATTTCAAATCAAATCTTCTACACCTTTACACAAAATAGTTATCAATCAATTTAATATGTTGGATCTCGGATTTCGGTTTGATATGACATAATTCATTTCACATGCTTGAGTAATTCAAGTCCATTCATTTTCATATCGTAACCTATAACTTTTACCATTTTTGATGTTTACCCATAAATTCTGTGAAATGCAATCTGCGCCAATCGCACATCGCAACCCTTATGCAGTAAATTAACTTGATTTTCGTTAAGTTGTGTGAAATGTGAAATGCACATTAAATAAGTCAAGTCGCTGTGCTTTATGGGACTTTAGATATTTATTTTTATTGATTTGTTGGCTCGTCGAGTCCACGTAATCGCAAATTATGCCGAATTTCTTTATAAAATTTTTTGTTTAAATGAGGTGCAATGCAATAAACAAATTATAACAGTGATTGAAGAATTTGCAATTTTTTAAATATAACTTCGGAAAAGGCTTAGCACATTTTGCAGCCCCATGAATTAATGGATTTCAAGTCTTTTTGGTTGTATGTTATGCGGTTTGTGATGTGAATTAAGGAATAAAGGGAAAAAAATCAAGGAAAACTTGATTTCCTAAAGATTTTTTTTTTAAGATAAAAATAAATTTCCTATTTATTTGTAAAGGGTCCCCATTTATGAAAATAAATGGCGGGTGTTGTATGACACAACACACTCTAACATTCCTTAGCACTACCAATCATTCCTTTTCACTCCTCCTTAGCACACTTGGAACTCATTGACACTCCCTGTCACACACTCTTATTTATTCATTTCCATGCATTATTAAATAGTTCTCCCTTGTTTCTCTAGCACTCCCTAACACTCCTTGGCACACATTTACCCATCATAGAGCTAGGCACATCTTAGAATGCTTTCCTATCACTCTATAATTCCTTGGAATTACCTATAATACCTTGCAACTCCCTCCTGAGCACACCTATAAATTTCTAAGAATATTTATCAAACCCTCTTATTCAATCATTTCCATGAAATTGAAACTAGTCCTCCCTTCTCTTTTTGTTTCCCTTGGACTCCCTAGCATGTGTTGGCACCACACTCTAGCACCTAGCACATATTGGAATGGCTCACATGCCTTGGAACTTTCTAGCTAGTGTTATAACTTCATGGGATTCTCTGCACACCTTGGCACTCCCTAATTTTCATGCCCTCATAGACAACCTTACTTTTTTTGTGACTTGGGAACCCTACCAAGTCATTGATAAATAGTGTCGTGTCTAGCCAAAAGTCTCCATTTTTCTAAAATTAATTTTTCCATCTTCTTATCACAATCATAGGCTTGCCTCCAGGAAGTCCTATTATTAAATTATCCTAATATAATTCATCCATGGGACACTTGGAATTCACTAACACTACCTAGAAAACACTTTTATTCGTTCGTTTCCATGCACTTTGAACTAGTTCTCGCTTTTAATGCCCTAAAACTCCCCAACAAACCTTGGCATGCATTGAAACTATATGGCATGTGTTAGAACACATTTTCATTCATTGGCACACCCTCACACTCCTTAAATATCATGTCCTCATAACTTCTCTTATTTTTTTCGACTTGGGAACCCAACCAAGTCTTGCCTCGACTGCAACAACTTGAGCAAGTTTTATTTACTACAACTAGACTACTCCTTTTTCACCTAAGAATGTATTATAAATAATATTAGGCTAATCATGTCCAATCTTAACTCGTCCCACTTAAAAATTTACCAAGTCAAGGCTCACATCCGACCGTGGCCATAAAACAACTAAGCAACATAGTTTACATCTTGACATGCCATAAAACCTGGGACGTCTAACAATCCCTTGGCACTATGTGGCACATGTTAGCATCCATTGCATTCATTGGAATGATTTCGAACACCCTAACACACCCTACCATTCGTTGACATGCCCTGAAACTCTAGCATGTCTTGGAATTTACTAGCATATAACCTTGTCACTCCCTCCTTTGCACACTTGGAACTTGTTGACACTCCCTATCACACACTCTTATCTATTCATTTCCATGAATTTTGAACTATTTCTACCTTATGTTTCTATGGCACTACCTAACACTCCCTGACACACATTGGCACACCCTGGCACTTGGCAGATCTTTGCATGTCGCCCTGGAACTCTACCATTCCTTGGCACTACCTAACATACATTGTCACTCCCTCTTTATCACACCTAGAACTCACTAACAATTCCTTTCACAAATTTGTATTCATTCATTTTAATGCATTTGAAACTAGTGCTCCCTTGTTTTTCCCTGGAACTCCATACAACTCCCTGACATGCATTGGCACACCTGAGCACTTGGCACATCTTGGCATGTTTCCCTGACCTTTAGCATGCCACTACCTCCAATACGATCCTCCTTTCTTTATGCACAACCTTCTTCCACTGAGAGGGATCTTGGAAATCAGAAGTTAGGGGTCTTATCACATCTTTCTTCATGTAATATAGCAGCCCATGGTCATCTAATACCTCTTCCATGCCCTAGAATTTGTTGTTCCTAAGAGAGAATACTTGAGCCTGTCTTCGGTGGAAGTCATCTTTTTAGTCATAGAGAAAACCTCCAACATTGATATTGAAATTTGAACCTCTTGTAAAAATTTCGAATTATATTCTCTACTATGATTCTAGCTCCGATACCATATATAAATTCCTTGTAGATTCAAATAGATAATTTAATTTACTAAAACAATAGACTTGAATCTACTCTACTCATCTACAGAAAAACAAATCACAAATGAGAAGAAATATCAAAAACACACAACATTAATTAATTAGCACACATAACAGGAGGAATTATCGAGGGGAAGGCCACTACTCAAAACCCCTTCCTATTTATATTGCATTAATCAGAAAATAGAGGGAAAATGCAATGCTTCAAGTCTAAACAGTCTTCGCACTAGTACAATTTATTGCACTTTTTTACAAGCCTGCTCTTGTCAATACTTAACCAATTTCTTGTCTGCCTAAGCCCCTATTTCCTTATGTTGTTTCCTTGGGAATTATCCCTTACTAATTAGGTAAATTCCTCATCCATAACTGTGAAATACCTATAGGCCTTCCTATAACTACATGCACCACCTCTACAATTTGGATGATTATGCAACTGATAGTGCAATTCCCTTGAAATCCAATATCAAATAGGTAACTTGTAGATCATGCATGCATGAGTTAATTATGGTTTTTTTACTAGTTGACTAGTTGAACAATGAAGTTTCACCCCACTACTAGAGCTCCTACTAGCTGATCTAAATGTTAGAACTAGTTTAACTTACTTTACCTAAGTTTTACTGAATTGATTAATTACAACTCAAAATAAACTCAACCTAGGATTCTATAAAGTAGGAACCACTTTACATGGCTCAAGTCAAGCCCTCAACTCGAATTAACTGAATCAAATAAGTCAAAATAACTTAGTTAACACATTCTTGTTGTCTTTTGATGTGGAATTGAAATTTTCTCCTAATTTAATTCAAGGGAAAAATAAATCAGGATTTTCTTGTTTTCATTTTCAACATGACACATGTTGGCACACCTTGGCACCCTGCACACCTTTACATGTATTGGCACCTACCATGTCTTAGAACTATTTGGCACATATGGAACTCCCTAACTCACTCTTAAACTTCTTGACAAGCCCTAGTATTCCCTAAAATGCCTCACCACTCCCTAACATACCTTTTTTCTCCCTCCTCGGCATGCCTAGCACCCACTGATCTCCCTACACACTTCATATTCTTTCATTTCCATGCATTTTGGTGTAGTTCTCCCTTGTGTTTCCTTGGTACACCCTAACACTCTTTGGAATGGATTTGCACTATTTGACACAACTTAACACTCTTCGACATACCCTACCACTCCATAGCATGTGTAACACTCCCTTGTGCACATTGGAACTTAGCAAGTCTTAGCATGCCTATAATGCATTGAGATGTGTTGGTATGCTTTGGCATGTGTTGTAATGGTTTAAGATTAAATTTATTTGATATTAATTATTGGAAAGTAGGATATAAATACTAGAGGGAGATTTTTAATTTTTAATTCATTAAGACTTGGCACTTGGCACATGATGAGCCTTAGTATTGCAACAAGAATGTTGCAACTCCCAAGGCTACCAACTTTAATTATCAACCCAGGGTTCGTACAAACTTAAGAGGTATAGGAACTATATGTGCATCATGAAATGTGTCATTATTTTTCTGATCTGATGTAATGGAGTGAATTTCATGAAATCAAAGCCTAAACTAATTGCAGAAATGGTACTGTTGTTTTGAAACGAAATTAATCCTAGGAAAGAACAACAATTTGTAATTGAAAACCTAAGAGCACAAATTCAAATAAAAAGCCCAATATAATTTGTGAAAATGAATGCACTAAGTGGTGTTTATTATTCCTCAATCATTTATTTAGATCCTAGGGTTCATGATTAAAGCCTAAGAGACAAAAAAAAACCCTTGGGATCAAATATGGTCAGGTTTACGCATGCTACAAGACTGCTACAGGAAACTATGTTTTTGCTACATCAAAGTATTTTTTGGAAATAACTCACCAAATGACCAAGTAAATTAAATTAAAATGGTATGGGATTAATTTCGTTAGTAATTAGGATGTTTTAAGTCTCTATTCCAAGTGGAATCACTCCAAAATACCCTTGTTCATGCATGCTAATGAATAACAGAAAATTACTACTCTAAAATCTGGAAATTCAAGAACTAGTGAGCTAGTTAATATATTAAATGCCTAACCTAATAAAGTGAAAATGCAATGGGGAATTTTTTTTTGTTAAATATAACATTATTATGAAATCCAATTTTAATCCACTCAAATGGATCTCATTAACCCCTTCTAAAAAATAGCATAAATTTACTACTATTTCGTTACAGAAACATGCATAGACAACAGGCAATACTAAATGACCTTAAAAGTTATTATGAATAACATGAATACTAAATCATTAACAACCTCAAAACAAAAATCCCGAAACAAGTAAAAAATAAATAATAAACAAGAGAACGAACAGAGAGTACAGCAAGAGGACTACGGCGTAGGACAAAGCCCAGAATACAATATTTTAAATAGTCACAATGGCCACATAGTCAAATGTCTCATCTGCTGCAGAAAAAGAAAATGGAGATTCCGAGAAAACAAGTTTTTCTCCACAATTATATCAAACAATACCACCTAGAGGCCAATTTGAATTGTTACTTATACAATTTTAGGAAACATTATCCTTGAAAGGAGGAAGGTTTTATCAAAATCCCTCAAATAGTGGATCTAGTTCTTAAATGACTAGGATTTAGAGTGATAACGACGGTATTCCCATTTCTCTGAAGTTCTAAGTGCTCTTATCTTAATTATTTCATAGGCTATTCTCAGTCTCAGGTAGAATCGATATCTCCTTCAAATCTTGCCCATAATCAGCAAAATATTAGGCACAAATTTTCTAGACATATAAGGCAAAAGAATTTATCAGAATTATTAAGTGCATGGGTCATTTTTTGGCATTGTTACTAGGTATCTATGTATATTTGTTGTCAGGCCTCTATTTCATTCTATGTTGTTTATGTATTTTCATGCTGATCTTCCTTGCATTATCTTGAACTCATCAAATGCTTCTCTCTCAGTTCTGGTGTGCAAACTAACCACCATGTTGAGGAGTTCCATTAGCGTAAATAGTTTTGTATCTTGCTATGTTGTCTTGTTGTTGTTTTTGTAGGTAGTATTTTACGGGTTAGGATAGTTAACATTTTTATTTTATTTTTCTTCTTGCAGGTGTTGCATGGAGGTCCTAAGTGTCCTTTTCTATTGTGTTCATCCTCCTGGAATCTAGAAATGGTGCTTCGAGACAATCTGCAAGTGATATTGAGGCTATTGATATGACTATAGAAGTCGCCTTTAGTGGTTCTAAAGTTGCTAGTCATGATCCTGAAGCTGCATGTGATAATCTACTTGAGGTATTATTGCTGATAACCTTGAATATGGAGGTCTTGTAGGGTTTTTTTTGTTGCTTCGCATCCCTGGATAAAATTTTTCTACTAAGATGTTCATGATGTGAGCGTTGTAGTTGATGATTTTGTTTCTGTACAAGTCTTCATAGCATGATGATTATTTTGAATGACAAAGTTTTTTGTGTGTGTAGTATTCTCCCAATGTTCAATCTTCTACTAGTGGATTGGATGGACTGCTTCCTAAGGAGGTTGTACTCTTATCAACTTCAGAAATGGATTTATTATCCTCAAGGTGGTTGGATCTTCTGGTATATGGGTGAAAAAATAATTGATGTGGAGTTTTGATGTGATTGTATAGGCTGCTCAGGAAAAATGCCTTGTAGCAGAATTTCTCTAGGCATAGCTCTAAAATGGTATATCATATTGACTTGAATTTTTTTGAGCATATTATTATCATCCTAATGCACCTCTCCATAAATAATATCGTCCATTGGATGCACAAATCTTGATAAATTTGAAAAATGGTTGTAGGTGACGGAGATACATTTCTGACAAATTGTGAACCAAAATTTTTTGAAATTTCTTGAGAATTATACCATCATATATATTCATCTTCCCCTAAATTATCTCAAAAAATGGATGCACAGTTTTTCTATATAATAAAAACAATGTTTTGTTAAAAACTAGGACT
The DNA here is from genome assembly GCA_034641835.2 of Pinus albicaulis. Taxonomy (NCBI): domain Eukaryota; kingdom Viridiplantae; phylum Streptophyta; class Pinopsida; order Pinales; family Pinaceae; genus Pinus; species Pinus albicaulis. Next base: position 1,066,264,165 of record CM076570.1, read on the forward strand.
TTCCTATAGCCAAAACAGGGTTTCGTGTAGCATTTTAGGACAACGAGAAAAATGAATGAGAAAAGATTGGAAATGATGGGTGGATGTTGGAAATGGATGAGGGTGGTGGATGGGAATGACATTGTTCCTTTTGTATAATATCAGAAAAGGAGGAGGAAGTTGAAGTTTGAATTCCTTTAACTAGATTTTTGACCAAATTTTTCTTTGTGTGCCAACTTTTTTTTTTATTTCTACTTGCAATGGTTGGAGAGAACCTAGATTCATTAGATAGGGATACATGGAGAAAATACATTTTTTCTTTTCATTTTTTCACTTTTTTTTTTCTTTAAGGCCTACTAGCTGCCTCAATGAGGTTTTCAACTTGTAGATATGCCTAAGTGCCTCAAAGGAGGTTTTCACCTAGGATATTTTACTTTTCTCCTTTTTCCAACCCATTGACAACTGCATGGAGATTTTCAATCAGTGAGCCAATCTCAGGCACCTCAAAAGAGGCTTTCACCTTAGATTTTATTCTTTTTCCTTTTTTCTCTTTTTCCATTTTGTTTAATTTTTTCTATCCTACTCTACTTAAAAAAAGAAAATCTCTTTGAAGTATATAAATAATTCCAATGGAGCCATGTGCACATAAATATGATAGATAAAATCATGTGAACACTTGAAATACATTCTTTGACATGTACCTGAATATGAGAGATGAATTTCTTCGACTGAGATTGTATCAAGTGTTAGTACCCTATAAATTATAAGATCTCAAGGTGATTGGATACTTCATATTTCATGCAAAGTTTTCATTATTGAAAGGATTTTCAAGATTAAAAGGATTTCAAATAAAAAAGCATGAAAAAAAATAAAAGAGGGTGTAAAGACAAAAAAAAAAGAGAAAGGAAAAAGAGAAAAAATGAAAGTGTTGCAAGTTCAAATGCCACTACTCATTAGATATGTTTGTCCAGTCATACAGACTAATCATGATTGTATAGTTTTCAATTTTTTCTGATAGGTTAGAAAATAAAGATAGGCTAAACTGTTTAATCTTTTCTTATTAGTAGATAGGTAGAAAATGAAATTGGCTCAACAGTTTAAACTCAGCCAATGGATGAAATAAGGATTAGTGTTAGGTTGGAAATTCAAAAGAAAAATAATTTAAAGGTTTGCTAGTCCAAATGCACCCTGAGAAAGAAGAGAAAATGTTAGGAGATTAGTTTGGGTAGGTAGATGTGCTGAGGAGAAGAAATGAAAGGAAATTTGAAATTTGTTCCTCTTGGTGCAGCATCAAAATCCCATTTTTCCTTATGGTGGAAGAGGATCACAATATAGGGTGTTCACACTCAAAATATGGAGAAGGAGGTATGTTTTAAAATTTTCAACTTTACAGTCATAGGGAATATATTATGCCAAAATTTTATCATAAGTCTCAGAGCTATCAATTCTCTTTATTCCTAAGAACCCCCAAACCTAGATTATTTTTGCTTATCTTAAGTCCTAAATGCTCCCTCGGTAGTCATTCATTCTGTAGACCCCACCATCCTGTCGCACATCACATCCGTACTAAACTCCCTACAACTCCTCACCATATCCTCTCACCCCCAGGTATCTGATGACCCATGGTGCATTTCGGCCCCCCCTCGGCTGCCGAACGTAAACAAATGGGGGGTCCAAAATGGGCGATATTCATTTCTGCCAAGAATGCTACATCTTGTTTCGAGAAGAGTTTGCACCCCCCCCCCCCCTCCCCACTGGCACCACCGACTGCCTTCAACCCCCTACGAAAAGTGGTTTATGTCATCAACCAAACCACCGCATCCGTTTGACCATTATCAATGTTGTTGTGCCACATCCACCATCATTTTTCTACTCTGCCCTATCACATATCTTCCTTCTAGCAGCCTGTTGTGCCATGAATGGTCGGGATGTTATCCAACGGACCCACGCGAACTTGACCTGTCACCCCCAATTACATGTTAAAACCTGAATTCATGACCAGAAGTAGAGTTTTATTTTCTCATACTGTCAAAATTGTAGGTATTTGATTCACAAGAAGAAATAGTCAATCCTTATTGAAGAGAATTGTTTGTTCAACAAAAGAAGGTTGTTAACTCACAAAAACTCCTGTTATAGAATATTATTGGCTCTTCAGCTCTGTTCATGCTTCCCCTTCTATTATTTTCCTTCCCCGATGTTGATCTATATAATTTTCCGCTTTCTACTCCCTTTTTCATACATCCCATTCTCCATTGCAGGTTGAGAAAGAAGATACAGAAGACAAATCATGCCTCCCAAGGCAGACGAACAACCTTTCAATCCCATGGTCTACCCTCAAGTAGAATTATATCATATGCCCCTGGATGATAGAGACTACAAAATCCATGAGAGAGAGTCAAACTTCGACTTGTTCGACGTCTATTTCTGGCTCGAGGATAAGCTCCTTGATGAAGAAAATTATATCAGCCTATGGGAGGCCAAGATTCCATATTACATATTTCCTAAAACCCAAAGCCTCCCTGACCTAATCAAAAAATGTCAATCATGCTATGAAATTAACCGAAGAGCCATAGTGAACCCTGCAGGAGAGATTTTAACTTACATCAATGTCCCATTCATTCAAGAGATGATGCAAACACCCATTATTGAGAACACTATCCATTTTTCATATGAGTCCCTTGTAGGATTATACCAGGGGTTAGATTTGGCTAGCAGGGCCAAAACCTTAGAGATTTTCATGGGCACAAATACACCAACTCCAACCAAGAATCCCCCATATCCATAATCCATCTTCCTGGATAGGACCAAGCACATTATCATTGTTTTATCTTATTTTTTAGGATATCATAAAGATCAGTGGGTATATGAAGCCATGATTGTTTTATTTTCTATCCTTTCCTCATATGCTAAGTTGACGGTTATGTTCAACTATGCTCAGTTTCTTGATGATGCAATTCATGATCAGTTCCTCAAGTTCCAAACAGAAGAGGTATTCAAATAAACCTCTGTGTTAGTGTACATGTTTACTTGTTTTCAATCCACCAAGTTCCAATTTGATATGATGAAGTAGGAAGATGACTCTAAATCCAAATCTATAATTTTATGGACAACTTTATTGAGGAAGTAGAAGAAAAAATATTCCTAGAAGAGTTATGTAGACCTATTTTTTCACCCAGAAATCAGTGCACTGGACAATACCATAAAGCCAAGGATCAATGAGGAAATCAACAAGGTGATTCTGTTGACAGATTAGATCAGGACATCTGATTGGAACTTCTACCAAACCTAGATAGAGATCAGAGTTTATGGCAGTGAATTAGCACCCTATAAACTACCCAAGTACCTCCCTATGAGAATATTTGCACTTGAATATATCAAAAAAATGATAAATGCAAACGAGGTTCATTTTGTCTCTACCAAGAATAAGTCACAATTCAAGACAAAATAAAAAATTGGTCCATATATTTGCAACAAAAGAGGAGTTGGGCAAGATTTTTATAAAGTGTTAAAGGGGATGAAGTTCACACATAGCTTCACTTGGTCCTATGATCCAATGGGGATCAATTTCAAGCAGAGGGTGGAGAACTAGTCCACACCCTACATTCATACCTACATATTGGAGATATAAAAGTATATGAACTAAGAAGAATGGATAGCAGACACACTATAGGAGGCAGAAGAGCAGGTCATCTCTACTTCAGGAATCCAAACACCAAATCCACAAGAAAGGAAATTTGCAGGAGTTCAAGATGACAAAGGAAAGGAAGCATAGAAGGAATCAGGAAGAAAGAGGACCAGGGAGGATAAAAAAAACATGGATACTGATTCCTCCACTAAATAATTCAAAATGAAATACAGGAAGAGGGACAGAATGTGAATGAAGTTGACCATGGTAGTGAGAAGGACCAGAAAACTATCATCACAATCAGAGATTCACCAAGTTCATCTCCAGTAGGTGGCTAGGCAGTTTTCTCAACATCCTCTGCCACTGTTCCTTTCCAACAACAGAACGTGCAGACACCAACTTCTACTACCACTGCAGGGAAAAAAGAGGAGGATATCTATGATACATTTAAGGAGATAAAAATAAGGAGTGAGGTTCCTAAGACCAACACATATAATCAGTTTTGGAAACGAACCAATAGATCCCAAAGTAGGCTTCTTTCAGCCTTTGGTTCTGAAAAAAGGAGGATGAAGATGGATTTCTTAGAAGCACAAATCCCTCAACCAAATAATTCATCAGACTACAAGTAGACATATCTTGAGTTTGATATAAAGAGCTTTCATCCAATTGACCAAATGGAGATGCATAAGCAAAGAAGAGAAATGATCTCCTCCACTTTAACTAGCATTTCCATGAGTCTCTCAAAGTTGCAGGTAACTTTATCCAATGCACAATCATAGTTGAAGGTGGAAAATATCTCCTCTGTGGACAAAGACTCAAGGATAAAATATTTGGAGGATTTCGTGATGAAATTCGGGTACAATCCCTCAAACATAGTAGTGGCAGAAGAATTTTTAAAGAAAAATAATATAGACATAGCTGCTTTGAGAAGGTAGCTCAAGATGCTAGTGACAAAAGATCCTATGGCCAAGGAGATAAAAGTGAATGAAAAATAGAAGGAAGAGATGATGCAATTGATCATTGAACAAGCAGAAAAAATTAACAAGATGGAGAGTGAGATGGTGAAAATGATAAAATAAAGACAAAAGGAAATAATAGATGCAGTGAAGGGAGTAGAAAATGTTGTAATCATGATTGTCGTTAGACCAAAACCTGTAGGTGTTAGTCTCTGCTACAATCACCATAGTTAGGATCCACAAGATGCAGCTATTCAATGTCACGAAACACACAAGGATAATTGAACCAAATGTCCAACAATCTCCCCCCCGATGCGAGCCGGGCGAGTTTCGAACTTGAGACCTGTCACTCTGATACCAATTGTTGGAATCACAATTGATGTTAGACCAAAACCCGTAGGCGTTAGTCTCCACTACAATCACCAAATCTAGGATCCACGAGATGCAGTTAGTCCATCTTGAGAAACAAACAGGGAGCGTTGAACCCAATGTCCAACAATAAAAGAAGCAACTAAGGTCATGATTCCCTAGCAAGAAATCCTTCTCACAATGATTCCAACATCTACATCAAAAATAGGTACACCAGGTGCAGGCACTGAGAAGTTGGCTAAGGCTATGGAGAACATGTCCTTAGAGATGACATACATTAAAAATCTGAAATATAAATTCAGTGACCTACAGGAGGAGTTTAAAAGGAAATATTCAACACATGCAACAGAATTACAGATCAGTACAAAGATGAATGAAAGTTTGGAGAAGTCTCTTCAGGAGTATTCAATTGGAAGCATGGTAGGAAGATTCAAACAAATTACTTATTGGATATAATTGAATCTATGAATGATATATGACCACCAATTCAAATAATTTTTTAGCAGAGGGATTTAAGTGAGTTAGTGAAAGTTGCCATTGAAAAGGAAAATGATGAACTTGGGGATAAGCCCGAAACTGCCAACAATATCATCATATTTCCTCATTCTAAAAGAATTCAGGAATTGGAACAACTGGAAGTGGCAGATAGAACAACCACTATACTTGAGGTAAAAAAGGTGTTGAACAATAAGAGTCTAGTTACATAGCTAGAAGAAATATGCCATCAGGTGGAGATTGGAGTAAGTAGATTTTTCAATAGGATTGAGCCACTAAACAAAAAGGGATTGCCTTCCTTATTTGTTATCAATGATAATCTGATACCTATGACAGATTATGTGAAAGGGCTCATAGATATTTAAAAGGACACATCCAAGCTTAAAAATATGAATAACACTATTACTGGGAAATAATTTTATGAAGTTATTAGCAATTATTTCTTCATACAACATGAGATTAAGCACATTTTTTAGTTGAGGCCAACATTTTTGAAGTACACCGAGACTGATGAAGTCTACAAAAAGTTGAGCAGAACTAAGATTATGACTCTAGAGAATTGGGAAAATCTATGTAGACTCTAGGGATGATGACAACTTAGCATGATGAAAAAGCATTTAGCTCAGCAAATTGTTTGCATCAACAAATCCAGTGTATCAGAATAACTCAACAGTATCAAATCCACCTACATAAAATACCGCAACATCACTTAATAATGGCTTTAGACATATATTAAAGGGCCATTACACTGAATTACAACTTTATGATGAATTTGGACATCTATTGAAGACCATTACACAATATCCATGCCTGAGACGCGCACGTCAAAGCCAGTTACTTTGTAATAAACAAACTGATTTCCCTTTTGATTAAGGAAATACGTTGCAAATAGTTTAAGAATTTTATTCAATATTAGGGGTTCGAACCTAGTTTTTTAAGCACTTTTCATTACAAATTTTTTTAATTTTGAAGTTGGAGCATCAATAAAGAGATTAGTTTGCAAGATTCATGTGTTGTGTTATCCTGGTGATGTCTTTCTTTATTCATGTTTAATGTTTTCCCATTGTAATCTTTTCATGTGCATCATTTAAATTTCTAATTGTAATACAAGAAGGTTATATTAAGATTTACTGTTCAAAGTACCTTAATTATGACTTTCATTACAATTTTAATGTTTTCCTCTAATGTATTGTTTAATAATTCTTAGTTTCTCTTATGTCATTACTGAAATCAATTCTCTCCACTTCATAATTCCACTCAATTATAAACACCAACACTCACAGCTAGCTTGCCTTGCATTTTTTCTTGGATTTTATGCTTATACCCATCCTTTTTTGGCTCCATAGCCCAATGGAAATTGTTTAAATGAACCCCTTAAATACAACTAAGAAAAATCAAATAAAACAACTCTCACAATCAATTTAACTATCCCAATATAAGAAAGCTTAAAACAATCTAAATATTACATAGAGAGATCGCTCTCTGAGTCTGGGAGGGCTAGACCCTAGGCTTCAAGTGGTTTTGATGCTGTGCTTTATGATTTACTCTTTTCAATCTCATAAATTATAGAGTGATAACATAGTGGTGATCATACTGGGGACATACCTGAAAATTTTCAATTTTCATCTGAATTCAGAGAACTCTTGCTAAAAATCACTATATGATACAACTTTCTTTTAAATATTGGTTTCTTTCAGTCTTCAATAATCAGTTTTTATATGATTTTGAACTAAATTCTGGCTCCCAAAAGAATATCCACCAAATCTCATCGAGATCGAAATCCCCATCCTATTGTAGACAATCCGGATAAGATCTTGAGGAAAGCTCCTAGAAAAGATAGTCAAAGCAGTGACAAAATTCTTTACAGGTGTAGCTCCTTACCTGATAACTTTGTCACTTTGCAAGAAATTCAATTTGATTTTCAATTTGAACAAGGTCTCTTAAGAACCAAATCTCAGAATTGGACTGACCTTACGGTTTTTTATCCATTCATATTTTATACCTCTGCCCATCCACCTTCACCCATCGTTCACCTCCCTCCACCACCTCCACCAATCATGGCAGCTAGATATGCTCCATTAGTGCTGCCAACACATTTACCTCCTATGCCCCAGGATTACCAATCTAATCTCCCAAAATTTGATAGAATTGTTCCTATGACTTCCCAGCAACACATAGATAAAATGAATGATTATTTTGACCAGCACGAAATTGATGATAATAGCATCAAATTGAGAATGTTTGCCCATAGTTTAGCAAGTGAAGTTAGAAAATGGTTTAAAGGTTTAACTACAAATAGTATTCATGCTCTCCCTGATTTTTACCAAACATTTATAAATAGATGGGATGTCAAGAAAAATCCATTGCAGATTTTATCATAATATGAAACTATTAAGATATATCCAGAAGAGAGTGTGTAAGACTACTGTAATAGATTTAAAAACCTATACAATGGACTCCCTGATAATATGAAACCACCCCAAAAGATATTTCTGCTTAAATTCCCAGATGGATTTGACCTAGACATGGCCTATCATCTTAGGGAAAGATACTCATCAACTTTAGAGGAAATGCAAAAAGGTGTTGTGAGTGTAGAAGCTAATTTATTAGCTAAAAGGGCTAGGATGAGGACTGAGAAGAGAGTCACAATAAGATAAGAACCTATAGCCTCCACATTTGATGCCAAAATTGACAATTTGGTAAGGAATATGGAAAGGATGATGGAGAGGATTAGTCTGAATGAAATAGAAATACCTAGAGAAAATCATCCATCACCCCAAAGAGTTTCCATAGTCCTTATGAAATAAATATTGTTCTTCTTTAGTGAGAAAAATAGAATCATATTCATTAATCATACAGAATCATACCTGTAAAGAGTTTAGCGATGGACATTTTTGTGGATGATATTCCCCCTAAATATGGAATGATTTTATCTCTCTCAAGGGGAGAAAAATTGCAAGGGACCATGCAATTGGACATGACATATGCTAAAATTTCAATGTTTGGTCAACCAAGAATACTATATAGGGAAACATTAATGAAGTACATGGTAAGTAGCCAAGAGAAACCTCACAATTACCCTCTATAATTTGTTCACACTGACCTTGATTCTTTCATTTTATACAATCATAGAATCACCAATTCACAATATTCCCATATATAAAATAATCCCACAGAAAATAATGATAGTCAAATAAAAACATAACAACTAGATCCAACAAATGAAACTCTTTGGGAAATGAGTTTTGATCGCTCATATAGAAAATATGGCTCACGGGGAGGCATTTGGGTGTATAATGTAGGAAAAAATAGTGCACGGGGTCATTCATACAAATTAAATTTTCAGTGCAAAAACAACATTGTAGAATATGAAGCTATGCTTTTGGGATTACAAATGTTGAAAAAGTTAGGAGAAGAAAGGATCTATGTACATGGTGACACTGATTTGGTCATAAAACATGTTAAAGGACTATATGCAGCAAAACACCCTAGATTAAGAGCTTATAGGAATGTTTTCCTTTATTTATTGAGAACTTTTGAGGAATATGATTTAGCAGTAATTCAAAAATCAAAATGTCCTAGAAAATGGCCTAGCTTTTATAGCAAGTACCTGTAAAATGCCTCACCCAATCAAACAACATACAATCAAGGTCAAAAATCATACTTTTGTGCTAGATAACATGAGGTATTGGCAAGTTTTTGGTAGTGATAAACAAATCAAAAAATTCCTACGATCTAAAAATGAATTTGGAGACAGTAACATAGACATGGATTGTGAGGAAGACAGTCTTACTGATGAAAAAAGTATTGAAGAAAATCATTTTTTTTTTTTGGAAACTAATGTTTTAGAGACTATTTTTAGATTTAAATACCAATGTAAATATCCTAGATAAAAAAACTGTACATAACACAGAAAATCAAAAGGACCTGGAAAGAGAAGAATTTGAAATACTCCAACTCAAAGAAAATAATTTTCCTAGAGGGCTGGTCCCTTTAGAGGAATTATTAAATTCTAATGATGTGGAAAAGAAACCCAAAATGGAACCAACTAGAGAAAATATTGAGGAATGTAATATAGGCATGTAACAGAATCCCAAAATCATCAAATTTCCTAAATCTCTTCCTGTTAGGACAAAAAGGAGATATATAGCCCTGTTCAAAGAATTCATTGATGTGTTTGCATGGAGCTATGAGGATTTGAAGTCTTATGATACCAACATCATCCAATATAAAATTCCAATTAAAGAAAATAAAAAACCATTCTGACAAAAATTGCGAAGAATAAATCCTGTTTTGATGCCTTTAGTTGAGAAATAAATTAAAAATATGTATGAACCAAAAATCATAGTACCACTTAGATACTCCAAGTGGGTTTCCAATATTGTCCCAACCATGAATAAAACAGCCTAAATTAGACTTTGTATTGACTTCAGAAACCTTAAATATGTATGCTTAAGTATAATTACCCTTTACCAAAAATGGATCACATATTACAAAGGGTAGTGGGTTCCAGTAGGATATCTTTGTTAGATGGTTTTTTTGGTTACAATAAAGTGTTAGTACACCCTTATGACCAAGATAAGGTAACTTTTACAACTCCTTCGGGGACTTTCATGTATGTGAAAATGCCTTTTGGATTAATGAACACTGGAGCTACCTTTCAAAGGGCCATGAACATTGATTTTTCTTATGACATTGGCCACTTTATTGTGATTTATTTGGATGACAACATTGTGTTTTCTAAAATAGATGAAGAACATTTAGCACACTTGAGAAGATTTTTTGAAAAATGCAAAAAAATCATAATTTCCCTGAATCCTAAGAAGACATTATTTGGATTGGAAGAAGGAAAACTGTCAGGTCATATCATCTCTCTGGATGGAAGTAGAATTGACACTAGCAAAATTGAAGGAATATTGAAAGCCAACCATCCTAGAAATATTAAAGAACTCCAACCATTCATTGGTAAAATCAACTTCCTAAGGATATTTATACCAAACTTAGCAGAAATTTTAAGGAACATTACTAATATGCTCATGAAAGAATCAGAAATAAAATGGACCATAGAAGCAAAACAATCTTTTGATTTGGTCAAGTTAGCGTTCAAAAAAGCCCCAGTATTAACCAGTCCATATTTTACTAAAGATTTCATGATTTTTTCTTTTTCTTCTGAACATACTATTGTTGTTGTTTTATTAAAGAAAAACAGTGAAGGACAAGAGCAACAAATAGCTTTTTTCAGCAAGGCATTAAGAGACGCACCACTGAAATATAAAATCATGGAAAAACAAGATTTTTCCTTGGTTAAAGCTTTGAAAGATTTTAGAGTTTATATTTTTCATTCACATATCATTTCTTATGGTCCAAATGCAGTTTTCAGATATATCTTAACACGAAATGGTCCTGATGGAAAAAAAGGAAATGGATTTCAGTAATCTTAGAATAAGATTTGGAAATCAAGCATACCAAGTTGATTAAAGGCCAATGACTAGCTCAATTGATGGCAGAATCTAAATTTCATGCACTAGACATCAACATGGTACATCCATTATATGATCAAGAGGAACTGGTGACTCCACTGATTGATGAATCATTCCTGAATTCTCCATGCTATGATAATATTATGTATGTATTTTCAAACTTGAATGCTCCTCCTAGGTTGTCTAAAACAAAAGCTAGATTTATAATACTTAAAGCTATTAAATTCTGCATTTTGGACAATGTTTTGTATTGGAAAGATATTGGAGGTATCTTGCTTAAAGTTTTATTGAAGGATGACACATATAGAACAATGCAGGAGTTCCGTGGAGGTGACTGTGGTGTCCATCTCTATTGGAAATCCACTGCTAACAAGATCATGAGAGATGGTTATTATTTTCCCACTCTTTTTCCTGATGTCCATAAGATGGTTATTTCTTGTCATAAATGTCAAATATTTGAAGGAAAGAGAAAGCTATTTCCCTTACCCTTGAAACCCGTTTCTGTAGAGAGCCCTTTCCAGAAATGGGGATTAGACTTCATTGGAGAAATTTATCCCCCATCCTCTGCCCAACATAAATGGATCCTCACTGCTATAAATTATTTCACCAAATGGATAGAGGCTACCCCTTCTAGAAAATCCACTGACTCAGTCATAATAAAATTCCCAGAAACCAACATCCTTTCTAGATTTGGTTGTCCCAGAAAAATCATTACAGACAATGTTGCAGCCTTTAGATCCAAAAATATTATTGATTTCTGTCACAAGTATCATATAACATTGGGGAATTCAACAGCCTATTACCCTCAAGGTAATAGACTAACTGAGTTTTCTAATAAAATTCTAGTGAACATCATAAAAAATATTCTGGAGAAAAATGAGAAATCATGGCACATTAAGTTGATCAATGTCCTTTGGGATGATAGGCTCACCAGAAAGAAATCAATTGGCATGTCTCCATACCAATTGGTTTATGGAATGGAGGCAGTGTTTCCTTCTTCCTTGGGAGTTCTAGTAATGAGGGAGATCCAAGAGATTCAAGCTAAACCAAATGACATTCAAAGAAGGATAAATGACACCATTCAATTGCAGTAGTCCATAGAGGAGGTTTACAACCGAGCACAAGTAATTCAAAAGAATATCAAAAATATCTTTGACAAAAGAACTTTGAACAATGATTTCAAGTTGGGAGATAAAGTTTTGAAATGTGATTCTAGAAGAGAGGATAAAGGCAAGCATGGGAAGTTTGATAATATTTGGCAAGGGACATACAGCATTGATGCATTTAGGAGAAATAATTCTTATTTTCTCAAAGAGTTGGATGGTACAAAAGTATATGTAGTGTTGGGGTTCCTATGTTTTGGCAGATTTGGCAATACCAAAAGATAAGACAACATCAAACCACTTTGGGGCCCTAGGATCTAGCCCTCCTGGAACCGAAGAGGGATCTCTCAAATAAAACAAAGAATGATATATCTTTGAAGCTCAGAATGAGATATTAGGCTAGTTATGAAGCACGAGGGATTTTAAATGAATTGGTTGGTTGGTTGCTGGATTGTGTCATGAGATCATAGACTGAGAAGTAATGGGAGGAAAGGACAAAAGTAGCAGGACGTTTCAACAAAGTGGATAGGTCAAGAAAGTGCCATCCATTGGGATATGGAGTCATGAAAGGTAATTACATGCAACAACTAGCCAAAGCCTCCAAAGGGAAAGTCATCTAATACTAAAGGATCTTTTAGACTAGATGGTGGGATGTAACATTAAGGAAGGAAGGTGGAAGAAGGAAAGACAACCAAATTTCTGTCCATAGATTAGGTCAGAGGTCATTTAACTCCAGACCTGCTTGGACATACTCTAAGGTAGCTCTCAAAGGGACAAAGGGGCTGCTTATAGATCGGACCAGAGGTCATTTTACTCTAGGTCTGCTTTAGCAACTCCATGGGAAAAACATAGATAAGTTAAACAGAAGGGATCTTAGAAAGGCCAGCTAGTCGCGCAAGGATCCTAGTGGACAGGGCTAACACTCATCCCCAGTGTTCCCAAACCTTCCAGCTTAAACCCAACAAGAACATCTAATAACCGATCCATCCAATTCATACATCAGAGAGCAGGCAATAACATCCACTACACTAGTTAAATTGACTGAAACCAATTCTCAGATCACAAATTAAGAAGAAAACATTAAAGGTAGGGAGAGCAGGAAACATAGGGCACCTAGCAAGGGTGAATCCTATGTTATACTTCTGTTGCCTACCAGAAGAGCATGAAACTGTATGAAAATGTAATAAACAGAGTTAGGAAACACATCACCGATAGTAATAGACCAGGATCCTGTGAAATGTGCTTTGATTAATTGATGCAAAACCAGTCATGTACACTGAGCTCAATGGCTAATACAGTCCAGACTTCTCCTCCCAGCCTATTACATACAAACTACTCTGTAACTCCCTCCCAAGACTGTTCTAACAGTCAAACTGAATCCCTCTAACAGCAACAGCCGAACAACAATTGAGCAACAACAACCTTTACAATATCGTTCTCAGGGATTTTTATAGGAGAATTGGAAGAAAAAAAAGTAGGTGAACAATTAAATGAGTCTCATTAAGACAGAATGGAGAAAGAGTTCATGCCCATTCTGCTTAATGGCAATCTGCATCGCTTTGTGTACTCTGTAGACTATTTGGAAGCCTTTGTCAGGTCGAGATTGACCTCTGATATGTTCTTTAAGTCCTTACAGCGGTTTGGAACTCTGTGCTAGCCTTTTGAATCTAGTTAACTAGTTTAAAGTCTGCGGCCTCTCCATACCTCCATTACTGCTGCTTAGACAGTCTTTAATGAAGCTCTGTCAGTGCAATTAACTGCTTATGGGCTCGAGGAGACATGGAGATTGCTGTAGGAAGGTGTAACTCTGGAGTAAACACGTTCTGCTGTTAGGTGGTGTAGTTATGACTTGCTGGTGCGCTTACTAGTCTTCAAGCTGAGCCTTTATCCTTTAAACATGGGATTAGCACTTTAAATCTCCAATTATAGGCTCAAATCCCATAGATCCATCTCTATTGTCTTGTTTGGCTGCTGAATGGCCTCTCTGCGCTATCTGCACAAAAAAATAAATTTGTTGAAAACCCGGATAGTGGTGGCGGAGGAAATGCTGCAGAGGCAGTGAAATGGTGGTAGAATAGTGGAGAAACAATGAAAACTGGCGGAGAAATGATCACATAGTGTAAAAACTCAAATGTTAGCACCAGAGCGATTTACATAGGAAAACATGGAAAAACAATGGAGTTAAGCGGCGGACGTGGGACCGGATGGTATGGTGGACATGGAATAAAATACGTGTAGCTACGATGAGCGATGACTGTTAGATGGAAAACCCCAGATCAGACAATCAATAGGCATTTCTCTGCGCATCCACGGATGAACAATAACATGCAAAGAGCAGGCGGTTTCGGGCCATACTAATGCCACGCGTCGGGAGCTGTACGGATTTGCTGGTCAATGGGGAAAAACCGCCATCTGCCCAAAGGTGGTGCGAAAGAGACTGGGTGGTTTATGTGAAAACGGTGAAAAATGCGGTGACATGGTGAAATGCAGCACAGACCGTTAGATCATGACCGGGGACAAAGATCGACGGTGGAGATCGAGCAGCAGAATAACACATGAACACGGGTGGAACAACTATGAAATATAAGACTTTAGCGTAAGTCTTAATCTTTAGAATTTGAACAAAATACAAAGAAACATGACAAAAATGCAATGAAATGGGCAGCGAGAGGACCGTACAAGGTGGGACCCATACGGCAATCGCAATCGGAGATCGGAGCGGGTGTTAATTGCAACACACATTTTAAAAGTTTCGATTGTGATCGAGAGTTGCGATGACTGGCGGATCAGTGGGGAGAATGGATGGTCGGGATTAAATCGGGAGATGGCGTGATCAGGGATCAGAAGGCAAGACCTACGATTGTGATCAGGAGGGGAATTGCGATTGAGCGCTGACCGTCAGATTGCGGGTTGGGTGAACGGCGGAGATGCAATCGGGGGATCGGGAGAAAAAGTGCGATCAATCGCATCGCAATCACTTGCGATGGACCAATTGGAGGGTGCACACAACATATTGCGATTGCGATTTAAACAGCGGCGGATATATGTATACAATATAAACTTTGTAATAAATTTTATTTCAGTGCATGGCAGGGTATGGTCGGGGAAGTGGTTTACGGCGGGGACTTTATAATATGAAGTTTTATTATAAAGTTCTACGGGTTATGGAGGGGAAGTGGTTAGTAATCATGGTAAAGTGGCTAAGCCCTATTACAAGGTCGGAAAGTGGGGTTTTAGCCCATTCGATGTGGTTTTAAAGTTAGAAAGGGGGACGATAGAGAAATAAAAAGGGGGAAATGGCCAACAAAGGGTAGGGGAAGAATTTAGAGGGGATATTGGGGGAATCTGAAAGGTAAGAAGGGAAAAAGGAGGGGAGACAAAATAGAGGCTAAGTAAGGGGGTAAATAAGAGGGAAAAGGGCCTTTGGGCATTTCTTCACAAAAAGAGAGGCTTTATAATAGGAATCAGCAGAGGGGAATATACCAAAGGATAAAAGACACATGGAGGCTTCAAGGATATTGTGTTTTCAGAGGAAATGCATTCCTTGAAGGCTCAAAAACAATTTATCCCCCGTTTGCTTGCCAAAAAATTTATAGGGGGGCTAACATGTAGGTCATGTCAATGGCAGGATGCTCAAACACTATTTCTTTTGAAATACAGGTTGAATTTTCATCATTGTAAATACCACAATCTTATAGTTTTCAATAATTCATTGGATAAGGTTGAAGCCTGGAGTGAAGGCCTTAAGCCTAGTTTTATGAGAAGTCTTTTCAAAATTCAAACGATTTCAAATAGAAAAAAATGAAAAGAAAGAAAAGAGGGTATAAAAAGACAAAAAAGAGAAAAAATAAAGAAAAACCCCCCAAAAAAAAAAACTGAAAATGCTGCAAGTTCAAATGCGACTACTCATTAGATATGTTTGTCCAGTCATATAGTTCAATCATGATTGAAGAATTTTAAATTTTTGGTAATATATTAAAAAATAAATATGGGCCAAACTATTTAATCTTTTCTTATCAGTAGATAGGTAGAAAATGAAATTGGCTTAATAGTTTAAACTAAGCCAATGGCTGAAATAATGATAGGTGTTAGGTTGGAAACTCCAAAGAGAAATGATTTAAGGGTTTGCTAGTCGAAATGCACCCTGAAAAAAGAGAAATTGTTAGGAGCTTAGTTTAGGTAGGTAGATGTGCTGAGGAGAACAAATGAGAGGAAAAGTGAAATTTGTTACACTTGGTGGAGCATCAAAATCACATATTTCCTTATGGTGAAACAAGATCACAATATAGGATGTTCACACTCAAAATATGGAGAAGGAAGTATGTTTTAAAATTTTGGACTTCACAGTCATAGGGCATATCTTGTGCCAAAAATTTATCTTAAGTCTTGAAGCTATCAATTCACTTTATTCCTAAAAACCCCCAAACCCACATTATTTTCACTTATCCTAAGTCCTAACCTCCCTCGCGGAACTCATTCATTATGCCAACCCCACCATCCCATCGCACATCACATCTGCACTAACCTCTCCACAACTCCTTGCCATCTATGCTCACCACCACATATCTGATGGCCCATGGTGCATTTCGGCCCCCCTTGGCCGGCAAACGTTAACAAGGCGGGGGGGGGATCCAAAATAGGCGGTATTCATTCCCTCCAAGAACACTAGGTGTCATGCCAGAAAGATTTCATACCCCACCCTACCCCCTCCCCCCAACTGATACCACCGAATGCCTTCGACCCTCTCCAAAAAGCAATTTCCGCCATCAACGAAACCGTCACATCCACTTGACTGATACGAATGCGTCTGCGCCATGTCAACCATCACCTTTCCACTCCACCCTATCACATCTCCTCTTGCCAGTAGCCCATTGTGCCATGAATGGTTGGGACATTATCAAACGTACCCGCCCCAACTCAACGGTCAACCCCAATTACATTTTAAAACTTGAATTGACGACCTGAAGCAGAGTTTTCTTTTCTCATATTGTCAAAATTGCAGGTATTTGATTCACAGGAAGAAACATTCAATCCTTATTAAATAGAATCCGTTGTTCATCAGAACAATTTTTTTAACTCACAAAAACTCCTGTTACGGATTCTTATCAGTTCTTCATCTATGTTCATGCTTCCCCTTCTATTATTTCCCTTCCCTAGTGCTTCTATGTAACATTTTCCCATCTCTGCTCCCTTTTTCTTACATCCCATTCTCCATTGCAGGTTGAGAAAGAAGATACAAAAGAAAAATAATTCCTCCCAAGGAAGACCAAGAACCTTTCAATCCCATGGTCTACCCTCAGGTAGACTTAGATCATATCCCCCTAGCTGACAGAGACTACAAAATCCATGAGACTGAGTCAAACTTCAACTTGTTTTATGTCTACTGCTAGCTTGAGGATAAGATCCTTGATGAATCAGATGATATCAGCCTATGGGAGAACAAGCTTCCATATTACATATTTCCCAAAATCCATAGCTAACCTGAGGTAATCAAAAAATTTCAATCATGCTATGACATTAACTGGAGAGCCATAGTGAACCCAGCAGGAGAGATTTTTATTTTACCTCAATGCCCCATCCATTCAAGAGATGATGAAAGCCCCCATTGTTGAGAACAATATCAATTTTTCATTTGAGGCCTTTGTAGGATTATATCAGGGGTTAGATTTTGCTAGCAGGGCCAAAACCTTAGAGCTTTTCATGGCCACAAATGCACCAATGCCTACCAAGAATCCCCCATATCCATCATCCATGTTCTCGGATAATACCAAGCACATTATCATTGTTTTATCTTATTTGTTAGGATATCATAATTATTATTGGGTAGATGAAGCCAGAATTGGTTTATTGTCTATCCTTTCCTCAGATGCTAAGCCCACTGTTATGTTCAACTATGCTCAGTTTCTTACTAATGCAATTCATGATTAGTTCTCGAAGTTCCAAATAGAAGAGGTATTCAAATACACCTTTGTGTTGGTGTACATGTTTGCTTGTTTTCAATCCATCAAGATCCAATTGTATATGATGAAGCAGGATGATGACTCTCAATCCCAATCTATAATTTTCTAGACAACTTTATTGAGGAAGGAGAAAAAAAAAATATTACTACAAGATTTTTGTAGACTTATTTTTTTTACCCACCAATCAGTGCACTTGGAAGTACCATAGAGCGAAGGGTTAGCGAGGAAATGAAGAAGGTGATGCAGTTGAAAGATCAAATCAGGACAACTGATTGGTATCTCTCTCAAATCTACACAGGGATCAAATTTTATGGAAGTGAATTAGCCCCCTATAAACTGCCCAAGTACCTCTCTATGAGAATACTTGCACTTGAATATATTAGACAAATGATAAATGTAGATGAGGTGCATTTTTTCTCTTCCAAGAAGAAGTCACAATTCGGGATCAAATGACAAATTGGTCCATTTCTTTGCAACAATAGAGCAATAGGGGAAGAGGCTGATAAAGTGTTTACGGGCATGAATTTCACTCATAGTTTCACTTGGTCCTATGATCCAATGGGGATCATCTCCAAGAAGAGGGTGGAGAAAAATTCCACACCCTACATTCATACCCATTGATTGGATATAGAAAAGTACATGAACCAAGAAGAATGGGTAGCAAACACACTCCAGGAGGTAGAAGAGTAGGTCATCTCTACTTCAGGAATCCAAACACCAAGTCCACAATAAAGGAAAGTTGCAGGAGTTCAAGATGAAAAAGGAAAGGAACCAGAGAAGGAAGTAGGAAGCAAGAGGACTAGGGAGGATCAAAATGACATGGATATTGATCCCTCCTCTAAATAATTCAAAATGAAATACAAGAAGAGGGCTAGAATCCATATGGACATTGACCAAGGCAGTGAGAAGGACTAGAAAAATGTCATCACAATCGGAGATTCACCAAGTTCATCTCGAGCAGGTGGCCAGACAGTTTTCTCAACATCCTTTGCCATTGTGCCTTTCCAACAACCGAACGTTCAAACTCCAACTTCTACTACCACTGCCAGGAAACAAGAGGAGTATATCTATGATACATTCAAGGAGATCGAAAGAAGGAATGACTTTCTTAAGACCAACACATATAATCATTTTTGGAAACAAACTAGTAGTTCCCAAAGAAGGCTTCTTTCAGCCTTTGATTCTAAAAAGGGGAGGATGAAGATGGCATTCTTAGAAGAAAAAATCCCTTAACCCAATACTTTAGTAGAATAAAAGAAGACCTCTTTTGAGTTCTATATAAATATGTTTCATCCAATTTACCAAATGGAGATGTATAAGAAGAGAGGAGAAATGATCTCCTCCATGGCCAAATACTCAAGGATAAAATCTCTGGAGGATTTGGTGATGCAACTTGGCTATAATCCTTCAAACATAGCAGTGGCAGAAGCTCTTGTGAAGAATAAGAATGCATATGTAGCTACTTTGGGAAGGCAGCTCATGATGCCAGTGACAGAATATCATATGGCCAAGGAGATAGAAGCGAATGAAACATAGAAGGAAGAGATGTTGCAATTGATCGTTGAACAAGCAGAAAAAAATTAAGAAGATGGACAGTGAGATGCAGAAAATGACAAAATAAATACAAAAATAAAGAAGAGATACAGTGAAGGGAGCAACAAAAGAAGTAGCTAAGAGCATGATTTCCCTGTATGAAGTCCCTCTTATAGTGATTTAAGCATCTACATTAACAACAGGTAGACTAGGTGAAGGCACTCAGCAGTTGGCTAAGGCTATGGAGAAGATGTTCTTATAGACAGCAGAAATTAAAAACCTGGAATATCAACTCATTGACCTACAGGAGCAGTTTAAAAGGAAATATTTAGCACATGCCACAAAATTACAGATCCATAAAAATTTGAATGAAGGTTTGCAGAAGTCCCTTCAAGAGTCTTCAATTGGAAGCATGGTAGGAAGTAAAAAAAATTGTTTGGTCGGATATGATTGAATATATGAATGATATATGGCCATCAATTCAAATAATTTTTGAGCAGAGGGATTGAATCCAGTTAGTGAAAGTTTCCATTGAAAAGGAAAATGATGAACTTGGGGATAATCCTCAAACTGCCAACAATATCATTAGATTCTTGAAGGAATTGGAGCAACTGGAAGTGGCAGATAGAACAAACACTATACTTGAGGTAAAAAATTTGTTGAATAAGAAGAGTCTAGTTACACAACTAGAAGAAAGATGCCATCAGCTGGATATTGGAGTAAGTAGATTTTTCAATAGGATTGAGCCACTCAACAAAAAGTGATTTCCTTCCTTATTTACTATCAATGATAAGCTGATGCCTAGGACAAATTATGTGAAAGGGCTCATAGATATTTCAAAGGTTACATCAAATATTAAAAATTTGGAGAAAACTGTGATTGGTAAAGGATTTTATGAAGTTATGAGCAATGATGTCTTCATACAACATGAGATTAAGCACATTTTTCAGTTGAGGCCAACATTTTTTATGTACACCGAGACTAATGAAGTCTATATAAAGTTGAGTAGAACTAAGATTCTGACTCTAGAGAATTGGGAAAATCAATGTACACTCCAGGGATGATGACAACTTAGCATGATGACAAAGCAGGCATCTCAACAAAGTGTCTACATCAGAAAATCCAGTGTATCAGAACAACTAAGCAATATCAAATCTGCCTACACAGTAGACCGCAACAACACTGAATAATGACTTTAGACATCTGTTAAATGGTCATTACACTGAATGATGAATTTATGATGAATTTAGACATCTTTTGAAGACTGTTACACAATATCCATGCCTGAGATGCACACGTAAAAACCAATTACTCTGTAATAAACGAACTGATTGCCCTTTTGATAACGGAAATCCATTGAAGATAGTTTAAATATAATATTTTATTAAGTATTAGGGGTTGGACCCAGGTTTTGTAAGCACTTTTCATTACAAGTATTTATAATTTTCAAGTTGGAGCATCAATAAAGAGATCAATCTACAAGATTCATGTGTTGTGTTATCCTGGTGATATCTTTCCTTATTCATGTTTAATGTTTTCCCACTATGATATTTTCATGTGCATCATTTAAATCTCTAATTGTAAAACAAGAAGGTTAGATTAAGATTTACTATTTAG
The DNA here is from genome assembly GCA_034641835.2 of Pinus albicaulis. Lineage (NCBI taxonomy): Eukaryota > Viridiplantae > Streptophyta > Pinopsida > Pinales > Pinaceae > Pinus > Pinus albicaulis. The sequence goes on from CM076570.1 coordinate 1,066,285,282, forward strand.
AGTACCTTAATTCTAACTGTGTGTACAATTTTAATGTTTTCCTCTGATGGATGGTTTAAGAATTCTTAGTTTCTCTGAAGTCATTACTTAAATCACTTTTCTCCACTTCATAATTCCACTTAGTTTTAAACACCAACACTCATAGCTAGCTTGCCTTGCATTTTTTCTAGGATTTGATGTTTAAACCCAACCTTTCTTGACTCCATAGCCCAATGGAAACTGTTTAAAGGAACCCCTTAAATCCAACCATGAAAAATCAAAGCAAAAAACTCTCACAATCAATTTTACTAGCCCAATATTAGAAATCTTAAGAAAAATCTAAACCTTACATAGAGAGATCCCTCTCTGAGTCAAGGAGGGCTAGATCCTAGGCTTCAAGTGGTTCTGATGATGTGCTTTATGATTTAGTCTTTAAAATCTTGTAAATTATCGAGTGATAACATCAAGTACTGTTGAAGAATAGTGTGTTGCTGCAACTTAATGATTGTATAGAAACATATTTAAATATAACTTTGATTCCCTTGGTTTTCTTTCTCATTTGGATCATTCTTCATGTCTTCTTCTACCATGAAATTCAAATTTTCCTCTTTTTTTCTTTATTCTCTTGAGCACATGGAGGAAATTATGATAAACATGAGGGAACTTTCTCAATATCTAATTCTGATGTCTCCTCTTCATCAAGTGTAGCCCTTTATTCTATGATCTCCTCACTTGAATCTTCTTCTTCTTAAGGTTTTCGTTCAATGACATTAAGATTTTTTTTATTTTGTTTTTGCAATACCTTTCTTTAACTAATATGAATACCATTTAGATCAAGAGGATATTTTTGGTGTTAGCACCCTAGTAATTCTTAGGTTGTGGGATTTTTATTTATCGTTGAAGAAAACCAGGGGTAACCAAGAACCTCTTTTGAAATCTAGGATCTAACCTTCCTAAATTCCGAAGAGGGATCTCTCCTCAAGATTTAACTTGATTTTTGTTATAATATTTCAGGGTAGGTATGATTGGAAAATTGGTTTGTTTTGAATGTTTGGTGGGAATAAAAGGTACTTCAAGGTAAACCACAGAGGGACCTACCAGACCATTGGGCTATGGAGTCAACTTCTTGGCAAACAGAGTTGGGAAATAAGGTGAAAAGAGAAAATGTACTAAGGGCACGGTAGATGGCCTTCAAAGGGTTTTGAATAGGCTTTTTGATGAAATGGCAAGATCTGAACAAACGGGAAATTAAGAATCTTTAAGTTGTAGAAATGAAGATGAAAGAAAGGGGTCAAACAGGGACTAAGAGCATTTAATAATTCTTAAGTCCGATTATCAGCAGAAAACATATCAATGAATAACTAGTAAAAAATAGGGAGCTTTTGACACTAATCCTGTATAAATCCTCCTAGTTAATCAATCAAGATAGAAAACATGTAAATTTATGTATGGAACTTAGAAAGATAAACAATGAAAATAGGAAAACACTTGACTTATCTGATCAGCACAAGAATCCTGAGTTATGATGTTTGTTTGACTTAGTTCCAGTCTGCTGCTTTACAAATTGACTAACACAAACTCCAATGTATTCAGCAAAAATGTCTATAGTAGCCTTGAAAAATTTTATTCCACCCTCTATACTTTGAAATATGAAGTATTTATACAATAGTTTACTACAAAATATCTGAGAGATATGTAGGAATATCTCTAGGCAAAAATAAAGATTATTACATCAAAAAGAGGGACAGCTGCCAAACAAGATGGCAATTTGTCCTGTTATTAAGAGAAAATAGAACTAATTATCTTATCTAACTAATTTGTTGTCTTGTTGGGAATGATTGTTGGCACTTGGAAAAATATCTCTGGAAGATAACTTGTAATACACTCCTCATCCTGTACTTTATACTCTGATTCTCTTTACGTTGTTTTCTTACTGCTTGACTGCTATAAAATGAGGAATAACCCGAAGTAAAAATTGTTTTGACTGATACTCTTTGACTCTGATCATTTATCTGATACACTTTCAATCTGATTTTTACCTTTAGGTAACAGTAATGTTCTACTTTTCATGTAATTTTCTGCTCTTTTTGCAAACCTCTATATCAAATTAGTGAATTCCTGCCATTGTTCCACACTGGGAATTCTCATGCTCTTCAAATTCATGTAGCTCTCATCTGCCTCTGTCTACTTTGCAAAGTTGGGCTTGACAATGAAAATGTGTTTAATTTCATTTTGCAGAAAAAATAAGTTCTTAAAGTACTCTAAAATAACCTTGCTAGTTGGGGAACCTTGTGGTAAAGGTTTGTTGGCCTACACTTTGGCATGAGCCCTAATTTTCTTATCATAATCCTTCTGCACCATTAACTTTTAATTTAAGGAATAAATGTATGGAAGGCCTACTTGTGTCAGTATTGTGTATTTGGCCAAAAACCTTATGATTGACAAATTCATGTCTATACATATTTCCTCCAAATTACTCATTATATTCCTTTTGTTTAGGACCTTCTTGATTTGTAGTATGCTTTCAGTCCTATCCTGAATTTTCAGCCCTTCAAGCTCTTCTTTGTTTTTGTTGTTTAAAAACGTAATAAATTTCAAGGCTTGAGAAGGTTTTTCAGCCAACTCGTCTTTGGTTTTCTAAATTTCTACCCGGGTTGCTTAGAGTAGATCTCTCTGTTCATAAATTATTTAAATGGAAGGCCATTGTAGATGTATGCCTTGAATAATGTTATGCCAAAGATAGTTTTTTATGTATGACACTTATTCACTGAGATTGACCTACTGTTGTAAAATCTTTACCTGCTCTTGAAGTCTGGTTGCTCTCTATTCATGTCCCTTAGATGTGATTAGAGCATTTTTGTATGAGGATTCAAGAACCTTATTTTCCTTCTTTAAGTTATTGATCTTAGTGTTCTTAAGGGACATTTCTTACATAGATTTAACAATTCTATTGTACCTATTTCTTGTTGTTCCTGTGATGTATATGATGCAGTGGTAGAGGTATCTATAGATTTTATTGACACTGATGTTTCCAATACTCCTTTTGGTGCCAAATTCTCTGCCAGTGTAGAAGGAACAACATAACTGATAGTTGGAATGACTGTGGGAATGGAGACCTCGTTTTCTCTTTTCAATGTTTCATTTTCTTTTATCAGAGTTTTTGTCTGATTCTTCATTTCTTTGATCTGAGCTGTCATCTTTAAAACTAGCTGCATTAATTCATCTTTCTCTATTTTCTCTTGAAGAATTTCCATAGCCTGTGGTTGCTCACTCTGCGGAAGTTTAAGCTTCTTTCTCAAGGTAGCAATATCTTCATTCTTTTTCCTTATGAGTGTTTTAGCAGCTTCAATATTAGAGGGATCCATTCCAGTTTCTATCACAAAATCTTCTAAGGACTTGATCCTCAAATCCTTATCATGTAGAGATGCCTTGTCTAATTTCATTTGAGTCTGTAAATTAGATACAGTCTTTTGAAGCATGGTAGCACTCATGGTTTTGTTAACCACCTTTGAATAAAGAATTTTAGTGCCACTTCTGTGGAAATCTATCTGATCCAATTCATGTATTGTATCAGCGTCTACCTCCTTATCTATATCTTTATAATTAGCAATTGACTTAGGATCATCAACTGTGGGTTTCGGAAATGACATGAGCATTTTGTTGGTGGAGTAATCAAATATAGTAAGCAACATATATTTGTTTCCAGGATTTTCTTTAAGGAATTTAGAATAAACCCCATTCTTAACTTCCTCATTTCTTTCTCTGATTTGTTTGTATTTCTTTTGAATGTGAGAATTTATTTCTTCTATTGCTCTAGAAGAGGAGGGAGCTTCTGAATTTACCTGTGTTTCAACCATTTCTTTTCCCTTTTCCGATGTTAGTACTCACTCTTTTTTAATTTATTTAAGTGTCTCATTGAAAATTAAGATGGCTTCATCATCTGTTTGTTGACCATTATTATCATCTATATTTATGACACCTTATTCTTCTATCGTAGTCATTTTGGCCTTCTTTCTATGAACAATTTTGAATTTATTTTCTATAATGGTCTCTGCAGAATAGCCTTCTTATTTTTTGGGTCTTTTATTCGAAATTTCAGCTTTTTTGCCAACTGTAATCACCTGTGTACTATCCATATACATGTTATCTGTTTGCATTCCATGTGTATCATTTCTTTGCATTCCCTCAGTATCATCAATCAACGTGTTTGCAACCCATTCAATCTGATTAGCATACCTTTCAATTTGTGGCTTTGAGTCATGTAGGAATGGAGTTAACTTACACTTGACCTTGACGTTACTTAAAACACCTTGAGGGTCATAGTTCCAGTGAAAGTTTTCTTGGAACCTAAATTTTGATAATTTGCTGACTATCTCTTTCAAAGAATCTTTGCTATTGACTATGAAGGGGCCAATTTGATTTTTTAGCTTGAACTGTGCTTTCTTCTTGGAAGCTATGAAATTCACTGCATCTCCATTCAAGATTTGTCTCAAGTACTCCAAAGAAAAAATTCTAGTAGTTATAAAATTGGGTAATTTGTAAGAAGCCAGGAGTGCACCATATACTCTAATTTCTATGTGATTTTTATACAAATACAAGTCTCCTACCTTACAGTTTTCAGAAAACTGTAAAATTCTCTTGATTTCTTCATTAATCCTTGGTGGCTCTACTTTGTTCAAAAAATTCATGGCAGGTTTAATAAACAAATAATTGAAGTCTTTGTAGTTGTATTCACCGTTGTTGTTCCTGAGTAGAGAAGTCTAGAATATCACTGAAATAGGTTTACCTTCCACATCCATCTTTTGCAATGCAATAGGAAAATTTTCTGCCTAAAAAAATAGGAAGAGATATAACAGATAGGATGAATATCTGAATACTCCCTCCTCAGGTAATTTAGTCAACTGATAATTCATATTATCAGCAATTAATTTGGAAAAGTTGAAGACTAGTTCTGGATGCTGTCCTGGAGACAAGGTAGAGAGGAAACCTAGAATGGAGGCATCTGTAAAATCATCATTAGCATAGCTTAGAATGAATGAAAGCATGGAAATGATTTGTCTAGAGCCCTCAGGGAAGTCAAAAGTGTCACAAGGTGGATTTACCTTAGGAATGTCAACATGGTTGGGTCAAAAGTTTTGAAAGAACATGAATTTTTTAGGAAAGTCTAGATTTAGAGAGAGTTGTGTTAAATATTCAATGGACAATTATACTGCTCTTGGATCATGGCTCAGTTGGAGCATTTCATTGATGGCTTCAACAATTATGTCAAACAGGAACTCTCTATCTTTGTTTACCATACATCTCTAGTCAGGGATATAGTGTAACTGACATAACCTAATGAAATATTGAGCTTGATGGGTGATGGGAACCACATATTTAGGCAAGTTGGAGTCCCATAAAGGTATATCATTTTCCACTTTCTTCACAAATTTCTCATGACACCAGTTATGTACTTCAAGAAGATCAAACTCTAAGGTAGCATCAGTAATTCTATAGTCTAAATCAATCAAGAGACTGCTCTCTTCAGAGGTGAATGGTGGCTGCAAAGGTCTAACTACTTCAGTGGAATCTATAGTTAGGGGAAGAGTAGGTTTCTTGATTTTTGAAGCTTTAGGGTTTGCAAGCTTGCAGGAGGTAGGCTTCTAAGGTTTTGGACCTCCAGTCCTAGGAATGACCTGCTTTTTTGTCATTTTTAATAAAACTGAGCAAGATTATATTGTTTCCTTAGTTTCTTTTGGGAAATAGAAGGCCATTTAAGTTGTTTTTAGGAAAAATTCAGAATTCAGGCGAGGGTTCTATGATGAAAATGAATATTTTCAATGTATAGAGGACTGGAAATGGATTTTAATGGATTTTTCTGTAATTCAAATGGATTTTGATCGTAGAAATAGCTTTTGGATGGTCAAAAACTCTTTAAAATTAAATTAGGTAGAAGTGGAAAATTATGAGAAAAGTTTCACAGGGTTCCCCTTGTTTCTTCAAGGTTTGAATACTTTCAGATGAGTAATTTCGGCTTATATATTCAAAGTGGTTTTAATTTGTTCTTTGAAATTAAGAATTTGTAGGTCAGATTACTGAAAAATACCTTGAACAGGTATGGTTGTGATCGAAGAGGGTTTCCAGGTTTATACTAGTTTTGAAACTGGTCGCATTTGGTTGGTAAAAGGCGCGAAGATTATTCAGCGGTGAATTTCAGAGGGGAAATGGCTTTAGAATGACAAACTATTTCACAAAAGGCTCTGCAATGGTGTTTGTGAGTGAATATTTAAAGAATGAAGGCACAAGGGTATGCAAATAATAAAAACTAAGGTTAAAATCTTAAGTTTTATCGATATGTAGAGCATTAATTACAGGTCAAGCTCAAATGGCGGGAGTTATTTTTGCATTGAAGGGGAAACCATTAGTGGTTATCGCATTGCTCCTGGGTAGTAAATGGTTTTTCACTTTTGGAATGCGATCGAGTAGAAATGAGACACGTAGTGGATGGTGGTTTCATGAAACAACTTTTCTCGCATTATATTTTACAAACTTTTCCCGATCACTTTTGTTGTGCGATATGAGATCCACACTGTCGTATCTGACTCCATGATGCAAACGACTGAGATGCATTGGGAAACTATGAGACAAGGGAAAGTGGGACTCGAGTTCATTATCATCCATTGATTTTGATAGGGATTATTGACGGTTAATAATTAACGCAATGGGAATGGTGGGGCATGAAGGTTGGTTGTCTCGTTTAATTAGAATCGTAGGATTAAAGCGATTTAGGATGATCAGACGGTTGAGGTTGAACCCGAAGACGCTGTGAAAATGGAATGGATAATGGGTTTCTTATATATAGAATGAGTTTATGTATAGAATGGGGTGGGTCAAATAAAGGTTTAACTAAGGTTCATAATTTATATGAAACATGAAGTTTCACATATTATGAAAGGGAAAAGGCTTAAGGAAAAATAAGCTTAGGCTTTTAACCATGGGTTAAGGGTAATCGAGAAAGGGAATAATGATGTAAGTATTTTTTGTGCACTGTTATAAATACAGATAATGTAAATAAAATGTGCCTTTTGTATTATTTTAACTTTATTATATAGTTTTAGACTACAGAGGGGTCTAATAACCATAAGGGAAAGGGGTATATTTTTATGGCTAGTTTTATGTCAAAGGGGTAATTTCGGGATGTTATTTCAACATGTGATTAATATCTTTGACACAAAAGCATATAATAAGGGGGTTTTGTGGGATATTAAAATAAAAGGGAGTTATATTAATAGGACTAGGATATTTGATATGGAGTTAATAAAATATGTTAAGTGTTAATATGAAAAGGGACAATGAATACTCAAAAATTCATAAATAAAACTAAGGAAAGTGAAAATTAGAGTAAAGCTTTATTTTCATAACTCATTCATTTTTACTTAGTATATCATGTTTTTTGAGTGTTTTATGCTTTGTAAAATGGGGGAAGTTAATTAAATGGGCCTTTATGTAACATTTAGGTAAGAAAAGAGTTCTTACTTATGAAATAAAATGGCGATAAGTGTATGAAGGGGTAAATGATGAAAATTTGTAGGATTAATATAGAAACTTAACATTTTCAACTAATCAGTCTTTGAGCCTTGGGTCCGGTCCCAAAAGAAGTCAAGGAAATGCCTTGAGCTTCTTTGACTGGTAGTCTAGAATATCAAATTGCTATGGGGAGGGGAAATTATCTATTTATAAAATGGTGAAAGATATTTACAATGATGTTTCCCACCTTCTTTTACCTACCCATTTATAACTTCTAACATTTTTTATTCCATTTTTATCAGGTACATTTGAGCTAGCAACCTAACAACATTTTATTCTTTTTGAAAAGCAGTAAAACTATTCTAATTCTACACTTATTTCATCCAAGAATCCAGATTAAACTATTGGATTCTTTTATTCTCTACCTAACTACTGAATTGTCATGATTAAACTGTATGAAAATTCTTTATTCACTATCTACAAACATTTGAAATTGAATAATGACAAGTCAAGATTAAATTGTTCAACTCATTACAGATTATGGCATTTATTGACACTCTTCCATAATCAACTGCAAAAAGTAAAAGTAGTGGCATTTAGACATGCACACTTTCATGTTTTTTCTTTTGGGGTATATTATTTTTTCTAAGTCCTTTGATTTTTATTTTAGGAATTTTTACCCTCTTTTTTATTTTTTGATTTTTTTACAAAATATGGGAAAATAACTTGCAGAAAGAAAAGTTTGTACATATTTACAAGACTACCATCAGTCAAGTCAAAATTATCAATCTTATATTTATAGGTTACTAACATCGGCTTCACTTGGGGATGGCATTTCTTGGTGCAATGTCAAGAAATCTAAGATCAGTAACCTTCAAATTTAACCTTGGTGATCCTGTAATTGCCTTCTGATTTCTACAACAATTCATACTTATGAAATTTTATCCTACAAAGCTTAGGGCCTTCTCTTCGGGCTTCAACTTTGTAGATAAAATCTCCAATCCAATCTACACACTTTCAATGAATATTTACAATGATAAAATTCAATGAATCTAACTGGTGACTGACTCAGAAGAATAGTAGTGTTTCAGCATCCTACCATTCACTGGTCCTTCTTGTAGTTTAGTTCCATCCAAATTCTTGATGAAAAAGAAATTTTACCTCTGTAACCATATATGACATAAGGTCCTTGCCATAGAAAGTCAAAATTTCCATGTTTTCCTTTATCCTCTCTCCGTGAATCCCATCTCAAAACTTGGTCTCGAATGAAAAAATCATCTTCTTTAATCCTTTTGTTAAAAATATTTTTAATTTTATCATGTAAAACTTGTGATATTTCATAAACTTCTTCCCTAGTCTGTTGAAGATGAATGGTTTCATTAATTCTTCGATGAATATCATTTGTTTCCACTTGTGATTCCTGAATGATCTTCATGACCAGAACACCCAAGGAAGAGGGGAAAATTGCATCCATTCCATAGACAATTTGATAAGGTGAAGTTCTAATATACTTCTTTGTGGTAAGTCTATCAGCCCATAAGGCATAGACTAGATTTTTTTTCTAGGTCTTTTTGTTTTCTTGAAGTAATTTTTTGATGATATTGATTAAGCTTTTGTTTGATGACTTGGATAAACCATTACCCCGGGGATAGTATGCAGTTGAATTACCTAAGGTAATATGGTATTTATGATAGAAAGAAATCGTTTTCTTGGATTTGAATGCAGCTGCATTGTCAGTGATAATTTTATGTGGACATTCAAATCTTGACAAAATATTACTTTCTATGAATGAGATTATAATTGAATCAGTGGCTTGCCTAGTAGGAATGGCTTCTATCCACTTGGTAAAATAATCTGTAGCACTTAAAATCCATTTATGTTGGCCTGAGGACAGAGTGTGGATTTCACCAATGAAGTCTAATCCTCATAGTTGAAATGGCTTTTCAGTAGATATAGGCTTAATAGGTAAGGGAAATAGTTTCTTTTTCCCTTCAAAAATTTGATATTTGTGACAAGGGGTAACAAATTTTTTGACATCAGAAAATAAAGTGGCCAGTAAAAGCCAGCTCTGAGTATTTTTTCTGTTGTGCTCTTCCAGTATAAGTGGTCTCCACAGTCACCTGCATGAAATTCCTCGAGAATTTTTAGGTAAACATGACTCGGGGTAGAGTCAATGTTGACTAGGGTAAATAGTAGTGGTTTTGTGGCACATGGTATTGTGCACCCATGGTTTTAGCCCATGTTATTGCATGTAATGGAGCCTATAAGAGGCTGGGAATACTTCATTGTAATGTAGGCCTGGAGGTGAGCGGTGAAGGCTCACTTGGTCAGATTGGCTAGGTTTTTTGGCCAATGGTTAATGAAATTTCATTGGTTGGGTTTTTCCCCGAATTTGGGGTTTCACCAGATAAACATTTGTGTTTATGTTCATGATTTGTTGCTGGTCTCTTTGTATTTATTTCTCTCAGTAAATGTTTATTTCTCTCTCAGTAAATTCTTTATTATTTCTTCCATAAAATCTTAAAAAATGGTATCAGAGCCATATTTGACTTCAGAGGAACGCTTTTGAAGTGAAGAATATATATATTTTTTTTATTGGCCTGGTGAATGGATAAATCAATGCAGATTTCGTTTACATATATTGGCCGAAGGCATCAGAGGGATTCAATGTGAATAGTGGTGCCGAGGGGCAATTTCAACTAAGAGTCCATACTAGTGAACGGATCTACTAGATCTGCAGATGGTCTACAAGATGTATTTCCCTCTCATCCTCTGATTTTAATAAACAATTTAGTAAAATCCCACTACTTTCTTTCCAATAAAGTGCATTATTTAATATACAGAAACTCATTTATTTTTGTTTGATGAATTTGGCTTTAGTTTTAGTTAACCCAGGAGGAGCTTGTAAATGTGTGAGTACAAGGATAATATCAGAGTACCATGGTGAGTCTAGATAGGCCTCACTAATCAACGGAGTCACCATTTCCTCCTGGTCATCTATTTGTGCAATGGAATTTATATCTAAAGCATTACAATTAGATTCAGCCATCAGTCTGGCTAAACCTTGTCCTTTAATGAGCTTTGTTGGTTTGATTTCCAAATCATATTCAAGGATAGTGGAAATCCAGTTTCCTCTCCTACCATCAGGTCCCTCTTGCGTAAGAATATCTTTGAATACTGCATTAGCGACATATGCAATGATGTGGGAATGGAGTATGTAAACTATAAAATCCTTTCTGGCTTTAACCAAGGTTAGAGCTTGTTTTTCCATGATATTATACTTTAGAGGTGCATATCTGAGGGATTTAATAAAAAATGCAATTGGTTGTTCAAAACCTTCACTATTTTTCTGTAGTAAAACTACATCTATGGTATGTTCAGATGCAAAGGAAAAGATTATGAAATATTTTGTGTAATCTGCGCTGATTAAGACAGGTTCTTATGTCAAGGCCTGTTTTATGTATTCAAAATATTTTTTGGCCTTTACGGTCCACTTTATTGCAGAGTCATTTTTAAGCATATTGTTGAGTTCTTTTATGATTTCAGCCAGGTTAGAGATAAATCTTCTCAAAAAAATTAATTTTACCCAAGAATGCTTGAAGTTATTTTATGTTCCTTGGTGGTTGAATGTTCAAAATATCCTCAATCCTTGTAGGGTCTATTCTAATGCCTTCCTTGGAGATTATGTGTCCTAACAGTTCTCCTTTTTCTAGTCCGAAAAGAGTCTTTTTATGGTTTAAGGATATACCATATTTTCTACACTTGATAAAGACATGCCTTGGGTGATCCAAGTGTTCATCATTTTTTTTGAAAAGATAGTAATATCATCAAGATAAATAACTAAAAATTCATGGATTTCCTTAGCAAAGGCAATATCCATGGCCCTTTGAAATGTAGCTCCTGCATTTTTTAATCCAAAAGGCATTTTTACATACATGAAAGTGCCCCATGGAGTGGTAAATGCAGTTTTAGTTTGATCATATTTATGAACTAGAATTTGATTATAACTAGAGAAACCATCTAGTAAAGAAATTCTTGAAGAACCCGCCACCCTCTACCAAATATGGTCCATTTTGGGGAAGGGATAATTGTCCTTCAAGGAAGCTTTATTGGGATTTCTAAATTCTATACATAGTCGAATCTCTCCTATTTTCTTTCTGGTGGGCACCAAGTTAGAAACCAAATCAGAATACATGACTGGTGTAATTATTTGTGCATCAAACATCCTTTTAACCTCTTTTTCGATTAAAGGTAACAAAATTGGATTAATCCTTCTTAATTTTTGTTGAATTTTTTTTTATTTTCTTTCAAAGGAATCTTATGTTGAATTATGTCTTTGTTATAAGTTTTTAGATATTCATAACCCCATGCAAAGAAATCTTGATATTCTTTCAAAAGCTCTATATATTTAACCTTTTCTTCTGATGGTAAGGATTTTGACATTTTGATCATTTTTGGTTTTTCATTTTTTCCTATGTTACAGTCTTCTATATTAGACCTGACTGGTTCCATCTTTGGCTTTTTGGGCACATCGTTGGAATCAAACAAGTCTTCTAAGGGAGTCAAACCTTTTGGTAAAATGTTGTGTTTCAAATCTATCAAATCTATCTCATCTTCAATTATTTCCTCTATATCTACTTTTTCCAAGTCATCTATGTCATTCTGAGTAAATATAGTGGGTTTATCAAAAGTATGTACATCTAAATCATCTATTTTACAAGAATTTGAATCTATGTTACAAGATGAATCTATATTACAATAATTATCAATTTCGCAATTCTAAAGCTCTCCTTCGTTGTTCAAAAAGTGATAGATCTATTCATCTTCTGAGAAAATTTTCTAGTATTTTACATTATCTGGGACAATAGGTCTGTGTTTGATTTCAGTAGTGTATTTTTGTATTGGTGAAAATGGAAATTTGCAAGTGCTGGAAAAGGTTGCTAAATAATGGGCTTGCAGATTCTGTTTTTTAGGAATGATAGCAAACTTGCTTTCTGAAAAATCCTCAACCAAATCATGTGTTGTGTCCCTGTATCTCTAGGATTATGGAGAAATTATTCTTTGTTTAGTTGTTTGATAACTAACTCTCAATCTCCCATGATCTATATTATTTGACCTCCCAATTTTCTAATAATTTGAAGACCTTAGATTAAAGCCTCATATTCAGCGATGTTATTGGTGCATTTGAAGTTTAATCCAAAGGCATGCCCTTGGGAATGGATAATTTCAATGTTGGTTATCCACACAACAGCTCTAGCTCCAAATTTATTTACTGAACCATCAAAATCTAAATGCCATAAAGCTTCATGACCAACGTAATCATCCATTACTTTAGGCTTTATATCAGTGAGTTCAGTTTGAATATTATTATGATCAGAGTTACACAGGATAAAGGAATCGAGATCAGTGGGAGTTGAATAGATTGGGTAATTGGTAGGTCTCTCATCATTGTTGATCATAAACTTCATTAAGGTTTCTCTGTAAAGATTTTTGGGTTGTCCAAATACCGAGATAGTGGCATAACTCATGTCAAGTTGTAGAGATCCCTGCAACTTTAATCCCCATGAGTGAGAAAGCAACATGCCATACTTTGGCGGGATATCAGCTACCACAACATCCATGATCATGCTTTTACTAGGATATTGGACCAAGTTCACACATAAATCCTTAATCAATCCTATGCATTGGACTTCACTTGAGTCAAAAGAGAATAAATATTTATATGGTCGGGTTACGTCTAGACTCAGAGTTTCCATTATTGCTTTGGGCATTAGATTGTGGGAAGCCCTAGTATCTAGAATTGCATTATGTAATATCTGATCATGGACAGTAAGACTTAAGTAAAATGGAGGTACTAACCCATCTGAATGCTTACCATCTACATTAGGACCAAAGATTAATTCAGGTGTATCATCACTCATATTAATTGTATCCTCATTTTCATTTACATACAATGTTTCATTAATAATAGATATATACAAGTCATTTTTAGCCAATTCAGTTAAGGGAATGGCTATCTTCAACTTAGATATTTCAGATTCAATATTAATTGTTGACTGAGATTTGATAGCTTGAATTAATTCGTCTTTTGAAATTATTGTTTGGGATGATTTTTCTTGAGTTTCAGTAGTTTTACCTTTAGCTTGAGATTTCATTTTATGTTATGTTTGAGTTTCTTGATTTCTACTATATTTGATTATTTGTTCAGGAACAATTTGAGTGTTAGCAGATGCTTTATCAGATCTGGAATTTTCAGCATAAGATTTAGGATTTGATGATTTTGAGTCAGCTAGATTCTTTTTTGGATCAGTAACTGTTGCTGAATTGGTGGCCTTTGTGGTATTAGCCTTTTGGGCATATTTGGAGGGTTGAGCCACCTCATCAGTGATATCTACAATCTTAGGATTAGGCTGCTTTTAAGGACTGGGTGGGTTCGAATTTTGTTTATTTTCTCTTGGAAGAATCTGCAGAATTTTTGTTTTGGGAGTCTTTATGTTGTCTTTTATTTTTATTTTGTTGAGTTGGAGCATTGTTTTTAGTATAAGGCTCATTTGTTTTCTTGCTCCTAAGGTTATATTGGCTGTGAATTTCATTGATTGCGAAGTCATAACCTTGCTTATAGTCAAAGGATTCACCAGATTCAACTTTGAACTGTTGAAGCTCAAAGAGTTCTTGATCCTCCTAAGTGAGGAAAATTGTATTACTTTCATCTATCACCATTACTATGTTGATTTATTCCTCATCATCAACAGTTTTTTGATGACTTTCAGCAAATTTCTCTTGAAATGGGGGCCTAATGTTTTGATTTGGGGAGGGTTTTTTACCTTTCCCAGGATTGTTGTTTTTTCTATAGTTGGGATTTCTGATTTGGGATTGGTTATCCCATTGCAGTTTCCTCTCAATGTGATCTACTCCCTCAACTACTCTTTCTAAAGTTTTGTTAATAAAATCAAATTTACCATATAAGCTTGAATTCTCTTCTTCGATGGTGACCCTCTTCTCATTTCTAAGTCTGGATTTTTTGGCTACGATATTGATTTCCACACCAACAACATTCAGTTGCATTTGTTCTAGGGTCTCGGTATCTCTTTCTCTAAGTTGGTAGGCCATGTCTACATACAAAAAATTAGGGAAGTTGAGTAACACAGAATATGGAGTGGGTTTGAGATATGCAAGAATAGAATTGAAGATACTGTTGTATCTAGTGCAAAAATCTTGGACAGACTCATTAAGTGCTCTTTTAACAACATCAAACTCAGATAATATTTGTAGGGGATTCTTCTTCTTTTCCCTTTTATTTAGGAAAGCTCTGTGAAATGCAGCTAATTCTGCTATACTACCAGCACCTATATTTCTAAACCATGGTTTTACTTCTCTAGTTAAGCTTTGTGCAAACAATCTCATTCAAACATCAGATTCATATATCTCATAAATTTCCCAAGAATCATTCATTCTGGTGATATGCTGTTGTGCAGTAATTTGTGAAAAATAATCAAATAATGGGATATCCTTTTGGTAATTTTGGGGCATGTCATGGAGGTTTTGAGGTAAAACCAGGGGAGCATATCTGGCTGCCATGGCTTGGATTTTTTCTAAACAGGGAGGTACAGTAGTAGTGGTAGGGATAGTGTTGGTTATAACAATATATGTGCTGAAGGATGTACTTGAATAGCTTGGAAAACGAGATGAGGAATAAGTGATATGGCTAGGAAATATAGATGAAGTGATTATGAAGCTAGTGGGTGCAGTGGTAGTGGATGTAGTGGACTGAGTAGATGATGGAAATACTATCCTAGGTTGCACAGGAAACTTAGGAATGAATGGTCCTGTGGATGAATTTGCTGTGGATTGAGGGTATGATGAATATATGATCCTAGGTTGCAAAGGGAACTCAAGACTAATAGGCTTTGGGGGTGAACTGATAGTGGAGTCTATAAATGAAGTTGTAGCATACAGAGTTGAATCTGCTGCTGGGAAAACTGTCGTGTATAGTTGAGAAACTGGAGGTTTAAATTGAGACAAAAAATTGGCTAACTTAATAGCTTCATCAACATCTTTAATTTGTGTAACATTTAACCTTTCTATTGGACATTGAATTTCAGTTTTGTCTAGTTTTATAGAAGCTGAAATAAATTTCTATTTCTCATTCAAAAAAGAAGTAAAAACATGATCTATAACAGTTTACTTTAAATCAATTTCAGATTTATTTCTAAATAATGAATTTTCAAACTTGAAATCAAATTCTATATCTGATAAGCTTACTAATTCTTTGGGTAAGGTATTAGCCTTTCTCAGGGGCACTTCAGTTTCTAAACTAACAATCTGTTTTTTAATTTTTCCTATCTGGTTTAGATTGTCTACTATATCTGTAGGGTTGGGATCAGGGTTGGATCTAGTATAATAGACATTCTTAGGAGCCATAATGATTATTGTATAACTACCCACAACCTTTAAACTTAACCTTCAAGTAGAAAAGATATGTTTTAAAAATCTTCCTCCAATATTAAACTTAAAACTCGAGCATGGTTAATTCCCCAATATGGTTGCCAATATGTTAGCACACTAGTAATTCTCAGGTTGTGGGATTTTGATTTATAGTTGAATAAAACTAGGGTAACCAAGAACCTATTCTGAAATCTAGGATCTAGCCTTCCTAAATTCCGGAGAGGGATCTCTCCTCAAGATTTAGCTTGATTTTTGTTATAAGATTTTAGGCTAGGTATGATTGGACAATTGATTTGGTTTAAATGTTTGGTGGGAATAAAAGGTACTTCAAGGTAAACCAAAGAGGGATCTACTTGACCATTGGGCTATGGAGTCAACTTCTTGGCAAGCAGAGCTAGGAAATAAGGTCAAAAGAGTAAATGTACTAAGGGCAGGGTAGATGACCTTTAAAGGGTATAAATCCTCCTAGTTAATCATTCAGGATAGAAAACATGTAAATGTATGTATGGAACTTAGAAAGATAAACAGTGAAAATAGGAAAACACTTGACTTATCTGATCATCACAAGAATCCTGAGTTATGATGTATGTTTTGCTTAGTTCCAGTCTACTACTTTACAAATTGACTCACACAAACTCCAATGTATTCAGCGAAAATTTCGATAGTAGCCTTGACAAATTTTATTACACCCTCTATACTTTGAAATATGAAGTATTTATACAATAGTTTACTATAAAATATCTGAGAGATATGTAGGAATATATCTAGGCAAAAATAAATATTATTACATCAAAAAGAGGGACATATACCGAACAAACTAGCAATCTGTCCTTTTATTAAGAAAAAATAGAACTAATTATCTTATCTAATTGATTTGTTGTCTTGTTGGGAATGATTGTTGGAACTTGGAAAAATATCTCTGAAAGATAACTTGTAATAAACTCCTCATCCTATACTTTATAATCTAATTCTCTTTATGATTTTTTCTTACTGCTTGACTGCTGTAAAATGAGGAATAACCTGCAGTAACAATTGTTTTGACTGATACTTTTTGACTCTGATCATTTATCTGATACACTTTCAATCTGATTTTTAGTTTTAGGTAATAGTAATGTTCTGCTTTTCATGTAATTTTTTGCTCTGCTTGCAAACCTCTATATCAAATCAGTGAATTCCTGCCATTGTTCTGCACTGGGAATTCTCATGCTCTTCAATTTCTTGTAGCTCTCATCTGCCTCTATGTACTTTGAAAAGTTTGGCTTGACAATGAAAATGTGTTTAATTTCACTTTGCAGAAAAAATAAGTTATCAAAGTACTTTAAAATAACCTTGCCAGTTGAGGAATCTTGTGGTAAAGGTTTTTTGGCCTTCTCTTTGGCATGAGCCCTAATTTTCTTATCATAATCCTTCTACACCATTAACTTTTCATTTAAGGCATGAATTTCTAGAAGGCCTGCTTGTGTCAGTATTATGTATTTGGCCAAAAAACTTGTGATTGACAAATTCATGTCTTTACATATTTCCTCCAAATTACTCATTATATTCCTTTTGTTTAGGACTTTCTTGATTTGTAGTATTGTTTCAGTTCTATCCTGAATTTTCAGCCCTTCAAACTCTTTTTTTTTTTTTTCTTGTTTAAAAACGTAATAAGTTTCAAGGCTTGAGAAGGTTTTTCAGGCAACTCATCTTTGGTTTTCTAAATTTCTACTTGGGTTGCCTTGAGTAGATATCTCTGTTCATAAATGATTTTAATGGAAGGCCATTGTAGATGTATGCCTTGAATAATATTATTCCAAAGATAGTTTTTTATGTATGACACCCGTTCACTGAGATTGACCTGCTGTTGTAATATATTTACCTACTCTTGAAGTCTGGTTGCTCTCTGTTCATGTCCCTTAGATGTGATTAGAGCATTCTTGTATGAGGATTCAAGATCCTTATTTGCCTTCTTTAAGTTATTGATCTCAATGTTCTTAAGGGACATTTGTTCCATAGATTTAACTAAGTCTATTGTACTTGTTGCTTGCTGTACCTGTGATGTAGATGATGCAGTGTTAGAGGTATCTATAGATGTTATTGACACTGCAGTTGCCAATACTCCTTTTGGTGAAAAATTCTTTGCTAGTGTAGAAGGAACAACAATACTGACAATTGGAATGACTGTGGGAATGGAGACCTCATTTTCTCTTTTCAATGTTTCATTTTCTTTTATCAAATTTTCTGTCAGATTCTCCATTTCTTTGATCTGAGCTGTCATCTTTAAAACTAGCTGCATTAATTCATCTTTCTCTATTTTCTCCTGAAGAATTTCTTTAGCCTGTGGGTGCTCACTCTGTTGAAGTTTAAGTTGCTTTTTCAAGGCAGCAATATCTTCATTCTTTTTCCTTATGATTGTTTTAGCAACTTCAATATTGGAGGGATCCATTCTAGTTTCTATCACCAAATCTTCTAAGGACTTTATCCTCAAATCCTTAGCATGTAGAGATGCCTTGTCTAATTTCATTTGAGTCTGTAAATTAGATACATTCTTTTGAAGCATGGTAGCACTCATGGTTTTTTTAACCACCTTTGAATATAACATTTCAGTGGAACTTCTGTGGAAATCTATATGATCCAATTCATGTATTGTATCAGTGTCCACCTCCATATCTATTTTTGTATAATCATCAATTGACTTAGGATCATCAACTGTGGGCTTTAGAAATGACATGGGCATTTTGTTGGTGGAGTAATCAAATGAAATAAGCAACCTTCTTCATTTTCTGGCTTTTCTTTATGGAATTTAAAATAAACCTCATTCTTAATTTCCTCATTTCTTTCTCTGATTTGTTTGTATTTCGTTTGAATGTCAGAATCTGTTTCTTTTGTTGCTCTAGAAGAGGAGGGAGCTTCTAAATTTACCTGTGTTTCAACCATTTCTTTGCCCTTTTCCTGTGTTAATACCTGATCTTTCTGAATTACTTTAAGTGTCTCATTGACAATTAAGGTGGCTTAATGATATGTTTGCTAAGCATTATTATCATCTATATCTATGACCCGTTATTCTTCTATAGTAGTCATTTTGGCCTTCTTGTTGTGAATAATTTTGAATTTATTTTCCATAATGGTCTCTGTAGAATAGCCTTCTTCTTTTCTAGGTCTTTTATTGGACATTTCTACTTGTTTTCCAACTTTAATCACATATGTACTATCCATATGCATGTTATCTGTTTGCATTCCCTGCGTATCATTTGTTTGCATTCCTTGAATATCATCAATCAATGTGTTTGCAAACCATTCAATCTGATTAGCATACTTTTCAATTTGTGGCTTTGAGTCATGTAGGAATGGAGTTAACTTACACTTGACCCTGAGGTTACTTAAAACACCTTGAGGGTCATAGTTTGAGTGAAAGATTTCTTGGAACTTAAATTTTGATAATTTTTTGACTATCTCTTTCAAAGCATCTCTGTTATTGACTATGAAGCGGCCAATTTGATATTTTATCTTGAACTGTTCTTTCCTTTTGAAAGCTATGAAATTCACTGCATCTCCATTCAAGATCTGTCTCAAGTACTCCAAAGCAAAAATTCTGGTAGTTAGAAACTTCGGTAATTTGTAAGGAGCCAGGAGTGCACCATATACTCTGATTTCTGTGTGATTTTTGTACAAATACCATTCTCCTACCTTACAGTTTTTAGACAACTGTAAAATTCTCTTGATGTCTTCATTAATCCTTGGTGGCTCTTCTTTGTTCAACAAATTCATGACAGGTTTAATAAACAAATCATTGAAGTCTTTGTAGCTATATTCAGTGTTGTTTTTCCTGAGTAGAGAAGTCTAGAATATCACTGAAAGAGGTTTACCTTCCACATCCATATTTTGCAATGCAATAGGGAAATTTTCTACCTGAAAAAATAGGAAGAGATATAACAGATAGGATGAATATTTGAATAATCCTTCCTCAATTAATTTAGTCAACTAATAAGACTAGTTATGGATGTTGTCCTGGAGACAAGGTAGAGAGGAAACCTAGAATGGAGGCATCTGTAAACTCATCATTAGCATAGCCTAGAATGAATGAAAGCATGGAAATGATTTGTTTATGGCCCTCAGGGATGTCAAAAGTGTCATAAGGTGGATTTACCTTAGGAATGTCAACATGGCCGGGACAAAAGTTTTGAAAGATCGTGAATTTTTTAGGAAAGTCTAGATCTAGATAGAGTTGTGTTAAATCTTCAATGGAAAATGATACTGCTCTTGGATCATGGCTCAGTTGGAGCATTTCATTGATGGCTTCAGCAGTTATGTAAAACAATAACTCTCTCTCTTTGTTTACCATACGTCTCTGGTCATGGATATAGTGCAACTGACATAACCTAATGAAATCTTGAGCTTGATGGGTGATGGGAACCACATATTTAGGCAAGTTGGAGTCCCATATAGGTATATCATTTTCAAAATTCTTCACAAATTTCTCATGACACTAGTTATGTACTTCAAGAAGATCAAACTCTAAGGTAGCATCAGAAATTCTAGAGTCTAAATCAATTAAGAGACTTCTCTCTTCAAAGGTGACAGGTGGTTGCAAAGGTCTAACTACTTCAGTGGAATCTACAGTTAGGGCAGGAGTAGGTTTCTTGATTTTTCAAGGTTTAGGGTTTGAAATCTTGCACGAGGAAAGCTTCTAAGGTTTGGGACCTCTAGTCCTACAAATGAAATTATTTTTTGTCATTTTGAATAAATATAAGCAATATTAGACTGTTTTCTTAGTTTCTTTTGGGAAATAGAAGGCAAATTAAGCTATTTTTATGAAAAATTCAAAATCTGGGCAAGGGTTTTATGATGAAAACGCAGATTTTCAATGTACAGAGGACTGGAAAGGGATTTTAATGGATTTTTCTGTAATTCAAATGGATTTTAACCATAGAAATAACTTTTGGATGGTCAAAAACTCCTTAAAATTGAATTAGGCAGAAGTGGCGAATTCTGAGAAAATTTTGACACGGTTCCCCCTTTTTCTACAAGGTTTGAATACTTTCAGATGAGTAATTTCGGCTTATATATTCAAAGCGGTTTTAATTTGTTCTTTGAAATTAAGAATTTGCAGGTAAGATTACTGAAAAATACCCTGAATAGGTATGGTTGTGGTTGAAGAGGGTTTCCAGGTTTATACTAGTTTTCAAATTGGTCGCATTTGCTTGGCAGAAGGCGCGGAGAGTATTCGGCGGTGAATTTCAGAGGGGGAATGGCTTTAGAACGAAAAAATATTTCGCAAAAGGCTCTGCAATGGTCTATGTAAGTGTTTTTTCAAAGGATGAAGGTGCAAAGGTATGCAAATAATAAAAATTAAGGTTAAAATATTAGGTTTTATTGATATGCATAGTATTAATTATAGGTCAAGCTCAAATGGTGGGAGTGGTTTTTTCATTGAAGGTGAAACCATTAGTGGTTATCACATTTCTCCTAGGTGGTAAACAGTTTTTCACTTTTGGAATGCGATCTAGTAGAAATGAGACACATAGCAGATGGTGGTTTCATGAAACAACTTTTATCATAATTATTTTTTACAAACTTTGCCCGTTCAATTTTGCTATGCGATATGAGATCCACGCTGTTAGATCCGACTCTGTGATGTGAACTGCTAAGATGCATCGGGAAACCGCAGGACAAGGGAAAGTGGGACCCAAGTTCATTATCATCTGTTGATTTTGATAGGGATGATCGACAGTTAATCATTAACGCGATGGGAATGGTGGGGCATGAAGGTTGGTTGTCGCGTTTAAGTAGAATAATAGGATTAAAGAGATTTAGGATGATCGGATGGTTGAGGTTGAATCCAAAGATGCTGCGAAAATGGAATGGATAAAGGGTTTCTAATATATAAAATGAGTTTATGTATAGCATGGGGCATGTCAAATAAAGGTTTAACTAAGGTTCAAAATTTATATGAAACATGAGGTTTCACATATTATGAAAGGGAAAAGGCTTAAGAAAAAATAAGCTTAGGCTTTTAACCTTGGGTTAAGGGTAATCAGGAAAGGGAATAATGATGTAAGTATTTTTTGTGCGCTATTTTAAATACACATAATGTAAATAAAATGCATCTTTTGTGTTATTTTAACTTTATTATATAGTTTTAGACTGTGGAGGGGTCTAATAACCATAGGGGAAAGGGGTATATTTTTATGGGTAGTTTTATGTCAAAGGGGTAATTTCAGAATTTTATTTCAACATGTGATTAATATCTTTGACACAAAAGCATATAATAAGGGGGTTTTTTGGGATATTAAAATAAAAGGGAGTTATATTAATAGGACTAGGATATTTGATAAGGAGTTAATAAAATATGTTAAGTGTTAATATGAAAAGGGACAATGAATACTCAAAAATTCATAAATAAAACTAAGGAAGGTGAAAATTAGAGTAAAGCTTTATTTTCATAACTCATTCACTTTTACTTAGTATATCATGTTTTTTGAGGGTTTTATGCTTTGTAAAATGGGGGAAATTAATTAAATGGGACTTTATGTAACATTTAAGTAAGAAAAGAGCTCTTACTTATGAAGTAAAATGGTGATGAGTGCATGAAGGGGTAAATGATGAAAATTTCTGGGATTAATATAGAAACTTAACATTTTCAACTAATCAGTCTTTGAGCCTTGGGTCTGGTCCCAACAGAATTCAAGGAAATGCCTTGAGCCTCTTTGACTGGTAGTCGAGAATATCAAATCTCTATGGGGAGGGGAAATTAGCTATTTATAGAATGGTGAAAGATATTTACAATGATGTTTCCCACCTTATTTTACCTACCCAGCTATAATTTCTAACATTTTTTCTTCCATTTTGATCAGGTGCATTTGAGCTACAAACCTTACAACATTTTATTCTTTTTGAAAAGAAGTAGAACTATTCTTATTCTGCACTTATTTCATCCAAGAATCCAGATTAAACTATTGAATTCTTTTATTCTCTACCTAGCTACTGAATTGTCATGATTAAACTCTATGACAATTCTTTATTCACTATCTACAAAATTTGAAATTGAAAGATGACAAGTCAAGATTAAATTGTTCAACTCATCACAGATTATGGCATTTATTGACACTCTGCCATAATCAAATGCAAAAAGTAAAAGTAGTGGCATTTAGACATGCACACTTTCATGTTTTATTCATATTTTTTCTTTTGGGGTATATTATTTTTTCTAAGTCCTTTGATTTTTATTTTAGGAATTTTTACCCTCTTTTAGATTTTTAGATTTTTTTATTTTTTTACAAAATATGGGAAAGTAACTTGCAGAAAGAGAATTTGGTACATATTTACAAGACTACCATCAGTCAAGTCAAAATTATGAGTCCTATGTTTATAGGTTACTAACATTTGGTACTATTGTACCTTAATATTGTAAGTGGGTTGAGATACTTCATTGCTTGGGTTTGGAAATGAAGGCACAAGTAGTTAAGTGGGAGTGGATATATGAGATGGATGTGGTTGAGGTTGTGGTTGTGGTGGAGATGGATGGTAGGGATAACATTGAGCTTGGTATGGAAGATATTTAGGATGATATTGTGGATTTATCGCATAAGATTCCTGCCACCCTTCTTGCCAAGATTGGTTTTGGCATTAAGATGACCAAGGTTTCCAAGGAAAGAGTGTGCTCCAATTAGTTCAATATTGTTGCAAATAATCTTGAAATTGTGAAGTAGGTCTTTGCATCATATCAAGTTGACTAGGCTACCATGATCTTCTTGGAGCTACATACAATATATTTTGTGGTGATTGACTTGCTCCGCTGTCTTTTTGTTAAACTTAAACCTTGGTAATGATGGAAAATATTTAGTAGCATATGATACTGCTTGGATAACACAAATATCAACATATTCTGTCTGCTCATTTTTCATTATTAACAATTCTACTTGTTCACTTAGATTGCTAGGAATTTATGTTTTAAATTTATCAAGCAAATTTCCAAGTTCATCTTGCTTACCAATGTTGATGATGATTTACTTACTCTTGCCCTTCCTCTTGATATGTACTTGCATGTTTCACAAATTTCTTCAAATGATAATTGGTATACATCTCGTCTACTCATTAGATCAAGGAGATCAATCCACTCATCCCTAATTGTTCTAAGTAAGAGGGTTTTTAGTGTGTCAAATCCTAAATGTTTAAATTTTTTGCTCTTAACATTAAACATGAACCTATCTATTAGATTCTCATGGCTCTCATCTTCTTTTTTATTCATTCTAAATATTTATTCCTTAAGATCATGGTATTTATATTTTTCTAGAAATATCTTTTGCATATCATTCCATGACCTTATTGAATTAGTATGTAAACTCATGAACCATTTAAGAGCTCTATCCTTAAATGTTGCAGGAAACAATCTCAATTTTTGAGTGGGTGATAAGTAGCCATAAGATCTACAAAGTATTTAAAATTAAAAGAGACCCAGTCTCCAGATCCTTTGACCTCATACCATGGAAGTTGGGAAGCAAATATGGAGGGATTCTCTTCATATTCACACCGAAATAAGTATCTTGAATGAGAAATCCAAGAGGATCTTCTTCATTTTCATAATCTCCATCCATTTCTTCTACCTTCTTTGCACCTCTTCTTCTTCTACCTGCAAAAGTGGATGGTGATGTGGTTCTTACTACTCCATGTGATCAAATGGGGGGGAGGTTGGTGTCGGAAAAGTATTTTTAAATAATTTTTTTGAATAAGAATGCTTATGCAATGCAAATTTTTATTTTTGAAATGAAGTATGCCTAATGCAAAGTTTTTTTTTTTTTTTTTGGCAGAAAGTAAAATAAATGAATCAACTAGGGAAGAAAAAAATTCATACTTTTACATCTCCCTTGCAATGGCACCATAAAGTGATGAGCCTTAATATTGCAACAAGAATGTTGCAACTACCGAGGCTACAAACTTTAACTATCAACCCGGGGTTCGTACAAAATTAACAGGTATCAAAACTCTATGTGCAACATAAAATGTGTCATTATTTTTTTTGATCTAATGTAATGGAGTGAATTTCATGAAATCAAATCCTAAGATAATTGCAGAAATGGAAGTGTTGCTTTGAAAAGAAACTAATCCTAGGAAATAACAACAATTTGTAATTGAAATCCTAAGAGCATGAATTCAAATAAAAATTCATAATATAATTTTCAAAAATGAATGTCCTAAGTCGTGTTTTTTCCTCCTAAATCATGTATTTAGATCCTATGGGTCATGATTCAAGCCTAAGAGACAAAAACCAACATTTGGGAGCAAATCTGGTTGAGTTTACACATGCTACAAGAGTGCTACAGGAAATTCTGTTTTGGAAATAACTCACTGAATGACCAAGTAAATAAAATGAAAATGGTATGGGACAATTTTTTTTAGTAATTAGGACTTCTTAGGCCTCTATTCGAAGTGGAACTGCTCTAAAAAACCCTTGTTCATAGGTGCTAAAAAATAACAGAAAATTACTACTCTAAAATATCGAAATTCAAGAACTAGTGAGGTAGTTAATCTATCAAATTCCTAATCTAATCAAGTGAAAATGAAGTGGGGTAAATTTTTTTCTGAAATATAACATTATTTTGACCTAATACAAGTAGAATCAATTCAAATGGATCTCATTAACCCCTTTTAAAAAATACCAGAAATTTACTACTATTTCACTACAAGGCATTTCTAGAAATCTTATATTCATGAACTAGTAACCAGATCCAAGTAGCTTAATGATTATGATGACCTTACAAATTTATTATAAGGATTAAATTTTTTTTTTAACCTATGACCTTAAAAATTTATTATAAGGATTAAAAATTAATTTTAACCTGTAGAAAACTGCAAAATAACTCACTTAAATCATTTAACTCAATCCTATAACACAAAAAGAACTAATACTAAATACAGAAATATGCGAATAAAAAATACGAGATGAATGTGAATAAGAAGGGAAAATAACATAAAGAAATTGTGCAAGAGGTCTTTGAGGCTCTTGGGATGGCCAAGCCCAAGGTGGACTCAGAGTCCTATGGAATAAACGAAGCCTTAGAAGCTAAAAATGGCACCAATCCTCATTATTGAATCAATCGATGTTCATCCGTACAAGAAAAGGAAATGGAGCTTGCTGAAAACAAGTTTTCTCCACAATGAGACTAAACAATCTTTCCGCTGGAGGCCAATTCGAATTGGTACTTATAGAAAATTATGAGGAAGCATTATCTTGGAAAGGAGGAAGTTTTACCCTCCAAAATCCCTCAAATAATGGATTTGCTTTACAACACTAGGAATTTGTAGTAAATGATAGGGAACACATTCCTAGATTTTCTCAATCATCGGAGTTCCATAATATCTCTAGAATTTCTCAATTATTTCATGATATTTTTTCATTTATTCCCAAATATTGATCCTCCAGTAGTAGGGATCAAGTCCCTAAATTATCTCCTCAAAATCTTCATAATCTGCCCAATATTCTCATAGTATCCTTCAAAAATGAAAAATATTAGGCACAAATATGCAATTATCTCTAAACTTCCCTAAGAACATATTAAAGCATAAAAAAACACTATTAAGTGTAGAAGGAGAGATTCAATATGTATTTTATGTGCCTAAGAAAGGTTATATGGTCCTCTACAACAACCCCCCCATTTCATATAATTTTTATTCACAACACTATAATATGAAATGGGTCCCTTTTTAGTTTTAATTGGTATCAACTTTGTATTATTCAAAGAGGTAAAAAAAAATGAAATAAAAACATTACAAAGTTACCTTTTTGACAAACCAATAATGGCTTTATGATATAAATAATTAAATCTTTTATCATTGCGATAAAGCGATCGCAAGATCGCATATCGCAATGACAAAGGAGGCATAACTTAAAAACCATTGGTTTGCTCCGATGCGATAACACGCAATAGGCGATCGGCGATATACCATGCATGCTTTTAAAAAGAGTCCCAGTTAATGCTCCCGATGCGATGCGATATCGCTATCGGCGAACGAGGATTCCAAGAGATGCTAATATAACAAAAGCGCCTTTTCGCCCTGATGCGATGCGATAAAGCCAAAAACACGAACTTCAAAAAAGTTGTTAAAACGGGGATATTACGATTAATTCGTATTAAAGGCCTTATCTTTCTAATAGAGATTCACCTGCGCTCAACCGCCAAAACGGCCAAGGCACGCTTAAACAAATCATTCCACCAATAAACGACATGATGGACATTTAAAATATTGACAGGTTTTTACGGCCATTTAATGAAATAGTAAGTCTAAAATCTTTTCACGGATTTGATCCACGGCCACCTTAAGTTAATTCTTCATCATGCATTAATCAATATATTTCGCTCGTATTTGGTTTTCACTGCCAATTCTCTGTGTTACGCTTATTTTCACTCCTGTGCAGAATTCTTCCAAGCTAATAGATGCAAGCAGAATGGGGAAGAAGTCTAAGAAAACTGCAATCGCTTCCGCTTCGCCAGCCATAAGACAAGCCATCGCTGATCCATGAAATAAAAAGAAAGGATTGATATCTGATACTACATGTTCAGGCCTCGGCAAAACTTCTTGGAAAAGTACCTATAATTTGATAGAAGCCGAAGAACCTGAGGTGACAACAGTACAAGCCACGGTAGGTGCGACTCGAAAATCTGAAGGTACTTTAAAGGACTTAGCCGACTCTTTCCTTCATCGGATAGCAGCTCGGGAACAAATTCTCCCATATACGGATGTAGTAAGGTGGGCAATTGAGGAACTCCCAATCACAGACAGAACCTTCTGCACCAGAGATGGGAGAATCTTCGGTTCATTTCAAGTTAATGATTTGAGGCAAATGTATCATTTGCCTGAGCTAGAGAAGAAGTACAACAAGGCATTTCTGGAGAAATTCCGAAATGAGAACGAAACTGAATCCGAACCCATTCGGAATTGGAGGCAGAATCCGGCAAAACAAAAGCATAAATCTTCCGGTATGTATTCTATTGATTCTCTATGTTCTCCTTATTGTTATGCTGGGATCATGATGTGTAGATTATGGGGTTTGCACGACTCCTCTAATTTCACTATAGAAATGGTTCCTTTGATGGAGGCAGCGTGTAATAGTGAAATTATGGATTGGGGAACTATACTGTCCGATAATTTAGCCACCGCAGTTCTTGATTTCAGAAACAAGACCCGCATTACTGAAAGGCTTATTCCCCCATTCTACTACAGCACTTATATCCTGGACACCCTGTGTTTTAATTCTGAATTTCCCGTGCTCGGCTGGAGGTGGACTCCACAAGACCCCATGCCCATTCACATATACCATCAGAAATTGTGGAAAACCTCCTATAGGCACCATTTATACCAAGTCTGCAATGGCTTCATGTTACCCATTCATTACTCTATTTTTGATAAACCTACTCCCAAGATTTCCTACCAAGAAGGGATTGATTTAACTGGCTTAGGGAGATGGTTTGGAGAGGAAAAATTTACTTATATAAGAATTTTCGGCAGCCAAGCCAAACCTCATGTTCTTCCTTTGTACATACCTGACAAACTGCTGGCAATGGAGATAGCCTCTCAGATTATTTCCGAGGGCGTTACACAAACTCTAAAGAAAAATAAGAAGCAGGTCTGGCCCTCTTTTCCCCTTAGATGTGGTGTCTACACCTTGCATGATCTCAAACATGCAGAGAAAGAAGCTACAAAGATAAAATCATTAACTCTAGCAACTCTCCCTAACAGGCAATTTGATCCCAACAAAGTTGCCTATAATGCCCTTGAACATGCCAAATTGGCAAAGTTTGATCATGAAGAAGATATGTTTGATGACCTGTTCTCCACAGCCGAGTCGATGTCCCAAGTTAGATCGTTGGCCAGAATGAAATATCAAGATGAAGGGTTAGTTGAATTCAACAGACTTAGAGAACAGAGGTTGCAAACTCTGCCCCTAGATCTGTTAGCAACAAGCCTAGCAGCAGGATCAAGCGAGCCTGAACAACGACATACTAAGGAACCTCCAGTTATAACAAAAGAACAGGAGAAAGTGCAAGAGGAAACCCAGACGAAAGAGCAGGAACAGAGCACCATAAAGGTAAATGAAGATACTCAAATTGATCCCAAATTGCTCCAGGAATGGCAGCAATTCAATTCAATTATCAACAATCCTGAGGGTTCAAAGGAAGCCGAAACATCAAGAGTAGCAGACACACAGGAGACCATTTCAAAACAAGTTCCAGGTGAAACCAGCAGCCTACCCAGTTCTAGAGGAGTAGAGATAATCCCAAAGGATCCCTCCGATCAAATTATTTTGCAGATAGAAGAAATTCCTCCTTTGGATGTCTTCTATAGCCCGAAACACAAAGTCATGGTAAACGACAAAGGAAGAGGAGAAGAACCGATCACCTTCCCTATTCCTAGAACAAACTGCGTGGACGGGCAATATACTGAAGGAGGGACGGACCCCTCTCATGACCGGGGGAAACTATCACACTGCTGGAGCCTATTCGGCAGCAACAATAAATAAGGCATCAGAGGTAAGTCTTTTATTAAAAACAAAAGACCAGGAGATTTCCTCATTACAAGCACAATTATCAGAAGCACGGCAGAAGACAGAGCAGGCAGAACTGCAATTGTTGACACAACAGCAAACCAATAATCAATTAACGCAACAATTGCAGGAGGAAAAGCAGAGGATTGATCAGAGTGCAATCCAGAAGCAGAAAGAGTTATCAGAAGCATTGGCACAACTCAAGATAGCCAATGAACAAATGCTGAAGATAAAAGATGAACAGATTGCTCAACTATCAGCCCAGCTTGAGAAAACAAAGAATCTTCCACAGATAGATGAATTCAGGGTAGAGGCAGTGCAAATAAACAAAGCATTATTAACACAGATAAAGCTGTTATGTCAACAAATCGCCCAGGCAGAACCTTTATGTGACTCAACAGCATCTCTAAGTGATAAATCGGCTGATGCTAGAACAGACTTCGAGCAGGCTGATGAGACATTGACCAATTATCTTGAGTGGCAAGGTACTGAGGAAGGACAGTCAGCTAAATTGCCAAAGATCCTAGAATCGCATAAAGAGATATTATTTATGGAATGGCAATCCCAGTTAATGAAAGCTGAGAGGGTAGTTTCCAGATGCAAATTAACCACAAGTAATTTGGTTGAATTGATTAATGACACTCTCTACTTATCTAACATGATTTCTCAATGTACCCCAGGTAAATTGACATCAGCTAAAACATTGGAACAGTCATGTTACCCAGAGCTGGAGAAAACTGGCAGATTAATCGCAAGAATTAACAGCTTGACATGGGACACCTATTGGATGTTCTTAGTCAAACCTTACAGCCAGAGAGCCGCCCTCAAATGCCTCTCAGATGCAATCGGGTGCATCATTCCCGAAATACAGGATGCCACCTATGATGCCCAACTCAATTCTCGTCTTAACCGACCACCAGAAGTGGAGCCAATGCTTGCAATATGCCAGCTCAGGACTAAAGACGAACAGCCTAAGTGATGAATCATGCTGTCGGTTACCAGATTGCCATAGAAGGAGATATTCCAGATCAAGTTACACCAACTTAGTAGCATTTTAATTTTGTAGTTTGTTAGTTTAATTTAGTATTTATAGACCCTTTCATGTATTTAGAAAGGGTCGTAATTTTTTGTATATGACTCAAACCTGAAGTTGCACTACTGTACTTCAGGCATATTTTTTTTATGAAAACTGGACCAATTTTTCCAAATTTTGATAACGAAGCTTTTATGTGGATGTCCACTACTGCCTTTATTTAAAAGTATTTCTGAGTCGGAAGAAGGAATTCGAATTGCGATTGACATTGAGAAAGACTTGCAGCTCATATGGT
Organism: Pinus albicaulis; assembly: GCA_034641835.2. Lineage (NCBI taxonomy): Eukaryota > Viridiplantae > Streptophyta > Pinopsida > Pinales > Pinaceae > Pinus > Pinus albicaulis. The sequence goes on from CM076570.1 coordinate 1,066,316,059, forward strand.
ACTACTATCTATGTCTGAATTCATTCTTTCATGGAAATTGTTGTTTGATTATTCTTTCTATTATTGAATATATGAATGTGTTTTAACAGCAATCTTTATATTTTCCACTATTGGATGTTTACAGTTTGCTATTCTTTTATCATTTATGTATCAGTAATATAAAAGGATGAGTGTAACAATGTTTTATCAATTACTTCGTTCAACTAATTGAACGAAGTAATTATTATTTAAATGAACGTCTTTGTTTATTGAATAGTGTCATCTATATGCCTATCAACAAATATAGATCATTAAACGTTGCACTTAAGAATAGAAGCTTCCCGGGATAAAATAGTCATTTGCATTTTTCGCTTATAGATTAAGTACTCCATTCATTATCATTTATTAGAAAACCAACCATTCATCCACCCCTTTCTATTCTTTATCGGGAAACTGGTCCCATTATATCCAGTCGGAGCCACCATCCCAAACGGAAAAGGAGTTGTTTAAGGTCCGGACCGGGTGGTTATCCCCCAATGTTGATGTAACGATTTTCGGGGCATCAACATTTTTGGCGCTAGAAGGAGGGCCTTGTCAAATATGAATGGTGAGTAAATCAAAACTTATAGACCATTCTCAAAGTAAATCACCCTCCACCTCACCTCAGACCACCCATTTGCATTCTGAATTACCAGTGTCCAAACGAGAAGAAGAGGGATCAACTATCACTGCTCAATCACACCATACTTCAGAACATTTAAGTCCGGAGTCCCCTGAAGTTCAGTCTATCATCCAGAAACTTCAAGGCTTCTCCATATCACCCCAGAGATCTGAAGTATCTCAAGGCAGTCAGACTTCGCAATTCCACCTACCTCATCATCTCACCAGACTTCAAAGCGAAAAACTTGGCATTGAACCAGCTGAGTTACCATTACCCCGAAGGAAAAAGGCAAAAAAGAACACTGAAGGTTCTGATAGTGAGACCTTTTCTCCATCATCTTCCATCTCATCATCCCCAGTGCGAAGTCAAACACCCACTTCCCCATTACATATTACTGTTCACCAGGGGTCACCACCTTCAACATCACAACCTTTAAAGTCTTTATTACTACCTCCTCCCCAATCACCTGGAACATCACAGTCAAACGTTGGTACTCACAAGATGGCTCAAAACCCATGGAATAGTCCTGGTGCAGTCACTATGCCTGCACCATTACATCCATTACCAGATTATCCTGAGAAATGGTTACCAAAGTTTAATCCAGATTCTGGAACATTAGCTGAGGAACATATAAATAATTTCATGTTGTCAGTTAATCTAAAAGGAGTAACACAAGAAGATGTTGTAGTGAGACTTTTTCCCTACACGTTACAAGGATCAGCTGGGTCTTGGTATTTTTCCTTACCCTCTGGATCCATTACCAGTTGGAATATCTTTTAGGAACAGTTTCTTACCAAATATGGCGACGATAGATCCTTGGCCACGCTCATTAATGATCTTTCAAATCTAAGAATTGAGTCAAGAGAACCAATTAAGGAGTTTAACTCCCGATTCAATAAGCTCTTGAATAAAATTCCCACCGATTCTAAGCCAAGTGAACAAGTTAGAAGCGAATGGTATATCACAGCCTTACCTTCAAATATAGCCATTTTTGTTGATAGGGCTGCGAAACCAACTCTGCCCGAAAACATGAAAGAAGCCATCGCTGTAGAAAAACGTATAACCGCTTTGGAAAAGAAAGCTGCTCTCGAAGATAGGAAATCCAAGAAAGTGTCTTTCAAGGACGATTCAAAGAAGAAAAACACCAAAGATCCATATGATATGGAGGGTCTTCAAAAGGTCCTCAAAACAATGTCAAATGAAATGGTTGAAATCAAAAAGCAAGTAGCAGAAACTTCAACAAAGAAACCATTTAGAAATTTTAAGAAGAATGAGTCAAGACCACCAAATGTTATATCCAATGCAGATTCAGACCCTGAGGAAGAAGAAGATGAAACAATTACATCATCCGATGAAATTGAAGAAGAGGAAGTCGTTGAATGCCATGGAATGTGGGACTTCATATTTCCAAACTCCGACACCGAGACTGAACAAGAAGCTTTTCCTGTGACTACTAGGAGTAAAAGCACCCCTGAACCTATCCAAGCAAGTTCCAAGAAAAGGAGTGCAGGTACTAATACTGCAAAGGAAAAGGCACCTACAAGGAAGCCGGCTGCAACAGTCCCTCAAAACCAACCATCGTCTTCAAATATACCTTCAACATCAAAGACGTTGGTAATATCGGATTCAATGGATTACAATATTATTGATGACATGAAAAAGACTAAGGCAAACATCACCATGTTTGAACTCAGTAAATTAAAACATCAACAGAAATTTCTTCTGAAAGAACTAAATGTAGTACCTTCCTCGCCTCTTCCTAGTGCTAAAGCTGCAAATGATTCAGGACAACCCCCTTCTGGTAGAATTGAGGCCACTGATACGATTCTAATCGGAGACAGATCAAATTCCCATACCCCACCTTTCCTCTTAACCTTTGAAATTTACAATCGAAATCTACACAACTGTTTGATTGACTCGGGGGCATCATCTAATATAATGCCAGCTTCAGTTTGTTCTAAACTGAACATAGAACCCCAAAAGTCTTCAATTCACATTGTGTAGTTAGATAGAACCAAAGTCCAAGTCTTAGGGGAAATAAATTCTGTTACTATCAGGTTAGCATCTGATCCACGAGTAGTTCAAAGAATCGATATTCTAATCGCTGATATACCTGAGTTTTATGGTTTAATCTTGAGTAGGGATTGGTCTGAGAAGCTCCATGGATATATTTCTACCGATTGGTCTCATATGTGGCTTCCCTATAGGGGAAAGCCAAATCAAATAAAAATTAATCGGGAGAAACACATGACCCATACTGTTACAGAGTTTGAACAAGAGAATCAACCAATTGCATTTAATAATAACATATTGGGAAATTATTTTTCTGAATCATTCTTCGGCAATTATATTGCCCAACCATCTCCGTTCTTAGTAAACACTTTTACATCACAAATTGAAAATTTTTCACAAACTGACAGTTCAAGATGTGTTAATGTTACTGAGAATTCTGTAAATAAAATTGTTAATACTTCTTTATTTTGGTCTTTATATTTTGATGGCTCCAAATCTAACGAAGGTTCGGGAGCAGGGTGTATCTTGGTTAGCCCGCAAGGAGAAAAAACAATGCTGTCATGTAGGTTAGAATTTGAATGCACAAACAACACAGCCGAGTATGAAGCCTTAGTCCAAGGTCTGTATAAAGCAATTGGCCTTAAAGTGCAATATTTGAAGGTATTCGACGATTCTGAAATTATTGTCAAACAGGTGAGAAATACAATTCATTATCTTTCAAATCACCTCAAACATTATCAGTCGCTGGTACAAGAACTCACCACGCACTTTTCTGCATTCAATATTTCTTCTATCCCTAGGTCTCAAAATTCAGCAGCAGATTTGCTAGCCAATGTTGCTTCCAAACTCATACCCTCCGAAGATTATAGCCCAGAAAGATTTTCAGTAGAGTTGATTTTTAGGCCATCAATTCCTGACAATGTCACTAATTGGAGAGTATTTAATCACGATGAAGACATTTTACAATTTTTGACTTCAGAAAAGTCCTATGATGACCAGATCATTGAGGAAAGCAAACATGACCTTCAAATGAGAGGTAAATCCGAGGAAAATTCAATTCCAAAGCCTGTGGTGAAGCTTGAGGATCTTTATGATATTAAAGACAGATTTAAACCCGAGACTAACGCAAAACTCCAAAGCTCTAATTTAAGGTTTGAATTGATAAACCTTGGCACTGAACAAAATCCTCAAAACATTAATCTAGGATTAGGACTTTCAGTAGAAGAAAAGGAAGAATTCATTAAACTCTTAAAGAAACATAAACATGTTTTTGCTTGGAAATATGACGATTTAAAGACATATGATACAACTATTATCCAGCATACTATTCCAATGCTTCCCGATCAGAAACCAGTTCAGCAGAAATTAAGGAAAATACATCCGAACTTAGAGAGTCAAATAAAATCTGAACTCAATAAACTCTTGAAAGCTAAGATTATTTTTCCCGTTCGGCACTCAAACTGGGTCTCTAATATGGTGCCTGTCAGAAAGAAAATTGGCGACATTAGGATTTGTATAGATTTCAGAAATCTGAATAAAGCAAGCCTCAAAGATAACTTCCCATTACCTACTATGGAGCAGATACTCCAATCAGTAGCAGGCTCTGAATTAATGTCCTTTTTAGACGGTTTTTCAGGATATAACCAAGTTTTGGATCATCCTGATGACAGACTTAAAACCACATTCAGAACAAAATGGGGAACTTATGCTTATCAGAAAATGCCTTTCGGACTTATTAATGCAGGAGCCACATTCCAAAGAGCGATGGATATCGCTTTCAAAGGATTGATTAATAAAACAATAGTTGTCTACCTAGACGATATTACTGCATTTTCTAGAAAGAGATCCAATCATTTGTATGACTTAAATCAAATTTTTCAACACTGCAAAAGGTACGGTATCTCACTCAATCCTAAAAAATCCTTCTTCGCTCTTGATCAAGGAAAGCTCCTGGGTTTTATTGTTTCCAAAGATGGTATTTATATTGATCCTGACAGGATTAAAGAAATTTCTGAAATCCCATTTCCTCATAACAAAAAATCCATGCAGTCATTTTTAGGTCAGATCAACTTTGTCAAAAGATTTGTTCCTGATTTTTCTCAGATCATTTTACCATTACAAAAAATGATTAAGAAAAATTCATTGTTTAAATGGGGATCTGTGGAAAAGGAAGCATTTGATTTAATCAAACAATCAATAATCAATGCCCCCACTTTAAACACTCCCAATTTTTCTAATCATTTCACATTGTATACTATCGCATCCGATTCATCTTATGCAGCAGTACTCACTCAGATTAATGATCATGACCTTGAAGCACCGATTTCATTTTTCAGTTCAAATTTCCAGGGTGCAGAACTAAATTACTCCGAAGTTGAAAAACAAGCCTTTGCTGTGTATAAAGCCATTAAACACTATAGGCCCTTCCTTTAAAAAGCTCATACAAAGGTTATAGTTCCTTTTTCTGCAGTAAGACAATTACTGATCCAAAGGGAATTAGGTGAGAAAAGGGCCAATTGGGTTACAGCACTTCAAGAGTATGACTTGGAAATCAAGCCAACAAAGATTGTGAGGGGTCAAGGTTTTTGCAGGTTGTTAGCAGGAGCATCCAACATTCCAGAATCAGGTGATACATAACATATGGAAGAAATCAATCAGATAAGTATTACCAATTCTGAATCTCAATACGCAGATTTAATCTTTTATTTGAAAAATGGATATGCACCTCCTAATATTTCTTATAAAAACAAACGGGCCATTAGATTAAAAGCAAAAAACTTCATAATCATTAATGATGTACTTTTTAGACAAAACTATGATTCAGTTTTATTAAGATGCCTAGAAAAACCTGAAGCACAAAAGGTTTTGCAGGAGCTACACGATGGACCAGCCGGAGGACATTTTGGAGCTGACAAAACAGCTCACAAAATCATTCATGCTGGGTATTATTGGCCCACTTTATTGAGAGATACTCATGAATATGTAAGGAAATGCCAAAGTTGTCAAACCTCCAGTGGAAGACAAAGAAAATCAGCTTTCCCTTTGCAACCAGTCAACATTGAGCAACCTTTTGAACAATGGGGATTGGATATCATTGGGGAAATAACTCCAGAGTCCTCCAAACAACATAAGTATATCCTTACTGCTACTGATTACTTTACCAAGTGGGTTGAAGCAATTCCGTTGAAAACAACAAGCTCTGAAGGAATTATAGAATTTATAGATCAATTCATCATTACCAGGTTTGGTGTCCCAAATGCTCTTGTTTTTGATAATGCATCTTATTTCTCTGGTAATGCCATGTTTGAGTTTGCTATTAAAAGAGGTTTTAAACTGAAATATTCTGCAAATTATTATCCCCAGGGTAATGGTCTAGCAGAATCTACCAATAAAAATCTCCTTAAAATCATTAAGCGAACTATTGAACATAATCATAAAAATTGGCATAAATCTTTAATATTCGCACTATGGGCAGATAGAATAACACAGAAGGCCTCCATAGGTACTTCTCCATTCAATCTTGTATATGGGAAAGAAGCAATACTACCAACCAATCTAGCACTTCCTTCTCTAGCCCTAGTGCAGTTTATTGAAGAAAGCCCCTCTTCTTCCATCCAACTTAGACATGATCAAATTTTAAAATTAGAAGAAGAAAGAGAAAAGGCCAAAATTACTCATGCAAAACATCAGCAGATAATCAAAAAATCATTTGATTCAGTTTCATCTAGTTCTAAACAATTGCAGGTTGGTGATCTAGTTCTGAAATGGGATAAAGCCCATGAGGATAAAGGTAAACACACCAAGTTCCAAAAGATGTGGCTTGGACCATTTCAGATCAGCGAGAAGATAGGCCATTCGACATTCATGTTACAAGATCTATCAGGAAAGAGGGACTCTCTTCCTGTTAATGGCCTCATCTTAAAGAAATTCTTCAATTGAGAAGGTAACCCCTTCTCCTTTAGTTCTAAGTAGGATTTATGTTTTTAGGACCATTAGGAAATAAAGCTGTAAGGTATCTTCCATTGACCTTTGTTGTATTTAAAAGTTGCTCAAAAGAAAGGATTGTTGATATTCACTTTTAAATAAATAGAAGTCTTAAACAAGAGGAACAATTTCTAGGAAACTAGGTATAATTGCATTCTGAAGCCACCCTTCAATTTTTGCGAACTCTTCTCAAAGTTTAGAAGTATTAAAAAATCATTTTATGTTTTTAAATTGGTCAACAAAAAGGTTATCAATATCAAAACAGAAACTAATCCAATTTCAACATCTTCAACTCTTACCCTGTCATCCATTTACTCTTAAGGAGAAAATTGTCCATCCCATTCACCAAAAGTTTATGATTACTCAGAGTGTAATTCTAGAATTTTGATATAAAAGATAAGAGGTCTTATTACAAGCCTGCTTACCATGATCATAGGGAAATAGTTTAACCGACATTACCAATACTGCATACCAAAACAGGGTAATGGCTTAAAATTATAAGACAAGGGGTCTCATCAGGAGCCAGCTTGTTCGGTTAGATTACTACTAGTGAATGGCATTGTCAAATAGCTGGCCACCAAACCAGGACAATGGCTTTTATCTTAGAAATAACAGAAAAAGTAAAAAAGAAATACAAAATATGAAAGCATATTTTGAATTCATTCTGTTAATCATACTCTCAAATGGATGGGATAATGGACAATAACATGGTTAAAAGGTATCCCTGTTGGAACTATGAACGTTTGCTGGCAGCAGAGGCTCTACCTATGACAGACGAGTTAACCAAAAAGCTGCTTTGGAAAGGTTTTCTGTTTTATCATTATAAACCAATAAAGGCCTATTTAAAACTTAGAATGTATCTAATTTTAAAAAAAGAGAGGAAATTAGCAAAAAATAGTTTCATTTTATTTGGAGTGCATATATACTTAGTTATATTAGAATTTTCCCCTTTGATTGAAACTCTATTTTGAAAAAGTTTAAGTATTTCCATACTTTTCAGAGATAACTGTTTCTTCCAACGAATCGCCAATTGTTGTCCTCTACAACAACCCCCCATTTCATATAATTTTTATTCACAACACTATAATATGAAATGGGTCCCTTTTATTTTTAATTGGTATCAATTTTGTATTATTCAAAAAGGTCCGAAAATGAAATAAAAAACATTACAAAAAACCTTTTTGACAAACCAATAATGGCTTTTTGATATAAATAATTAAATCTTTTATCATTGCGATAAAGCGATCGCAAGATCGCATATCGCAATGACAAAGGAGGCATAACTTAAAAACCATTGGTTTGCTCCGACGCGATAACACGCAATAGGTGATCGGCGATATACCATGCATGCTTTTAAAAGAGCCCCAGTTAATGCTCCCGATGCGATGCGATATCGCTATCGGCGATCGAGGATTCCAAGAGATGCCAATATAACAAAAGCGCCTTTCGCCCTGATGCGATGAGATAAAGCCAAAAACACGAACTTCAAAAAGTTGTTAAAACGGGGATATTACGATTAATTCGTATTAAAGGCCTTATCTTTCTAATAGAGATTCACCTGCGCTCAACCGCCAAAACGGCCAAGGCACGCTTAAACAAATCATTCCACCAATAAACGACATGATGGACATTTAAAAGATTGACAGGTTTTTACGGCCATTTAATGAAATAGTAAGTCTAAAATCTTTTCACGGATTGGATCCACGACCACCTTAAGTTAATTCTTCATCATGCATTAATCAATATATTTCGCTCGTATTTGGTTTTCTCTGCCAATTCTCTGTGTTACGCTTATTTTCACTCCTGTGCAGAATTCTTCCAAGCTAATAGATGCAAGCAGAATGGGGAAGAAGTCTAAGAAAACTGCAATCGCTTCCGCTTCGCCAGACATAAGACAAGCCATCGCTGATCCAGGAAATAAAAAGAAAGGATTGATATCTGATACTACATGTTCAGGTCTCGGCAAAACTTCTTGGCAAAGTACCTATAATTTGTTAGAAGCTGAAGAACCTGAAGTGACAACAGTACAAGCCACAGTAAGTACGACTCGAAAATCTGAAGGTACTTTAAAGGACTTAGCCGACTCTTTCCTTCATCGGATAGCAGCTCGGGAACAAATTCTCCCATATACTGATGTAGTAAGGTGGGCAATTGAGGAACTCCCAATCACAGACAGAACCTTCTGCACCAGAGATGGGAGAATCTTCGGTTCATTTCAAGCTAATGATTTGAGGCAAATGTATCATTTGCCTAAGCCAGAGAAGAAGTACAACAAGGCATTTCTGGAGAAATTCCAAAATGAGAACGAAACTGAATCCGAACCCATTCGGAATTGGAGGCAGAATCCGGCAACACACAAGCATAAATCTTCCGGTATGTATTCTGTTGATTCTCTATGTTCTCCTTATTGTTATGCTGGGATCATGATGTGTAGATTATGGGGTTTGCACGAATCCTCTAATTTCACTATAGAAATGGTTCCTTTGATGGAGGCAGCGTGTAATAGTGAAATTATGGATTGGGGAACTATACTGTCCGATAAGCTAGCCACCGCAGTTCTTGATTTCAGAAACAAGACCCGCGTTACTGAAAGGCTTATTCCCCCATTCTACTACATCGCTTATATCCTGGACACCCTGTGTTTTAATTCTAAATTTACCGTGCTCGGCTGGAGGTGGACTCCATAAGACCCCATGCCCATTCACATATACCATCAGAAATTGTGGAAAACCTCCTATAGGCACCATTTATACCAAGTCTGCAATGGCTTCATGTTACCCATTCATTACTCCATTTTTGATAAACCTGCTCCCAAGATTTCCTACCAAGCAGGGATTGATTTAACTGGCATAGGGAGATGGTTTGGAGAGGAAAAATTTACTTATATAAGAATTTTCGGCAGCCAAGCCAAACCTCATGTTCTTCCTTTGTACATACCTGACAAACTGCTGGCAATGGAGATAGCCTATCAGATTATTTCCGAGGGCGTTACACAAACTCTAAAGAAAAATAAGAAGTAGGTCTAGCCCTTTTTTCCTCTTAGATGTGGTATCTACACCTTGCATGATCTCAAACATGCAAAGAAAGAAGCTACAAAGATAAAATCATTAACTCTAGCAACTCTCCCTAATAGGCAATTTGATCCCGACAAAGTTGCCTATAATGCCCTTGAACAGGCCAAATTGGCAAAGTTTGATCATAAAGAAGATATGTTTGATGATCTATTCTCCACAGCCGAGTCAATGTCCCAAGTTAGATCGTTGGCCAGAATGAAATATCAAGATGAAGGGTTAGTTGAATTCAACAGACTTAGAGAACAGAGGTTGCAAACTTTGCCCCTAGATCTGTTAGCAACAAGCCCAGCAGCAGGATCAAGCGAGCCTGAACAGCGACATACTAAGGAACCTCCGGTTATAATAAAAGAATAGGAGAAAGTGCAAGAGGAAAATCAGACGAAAGAGCAGGAACAGAGCACCATAAAGGTAAATCAAGATACTCAAATTGATCCCAAATTGCTCCAGGAATGGCAACAATTCGATTCAATTATCAACAATCCTGAGGGTTCAAAGGAAGCCCAAACATCAAGAGTAGCAGACACACAAGAGACCATTTCAAAACAAGTTCCAGGTGAAACCAGCGGCCTACCCAGTTCTAAAGGAGTAGAGATAATCCCAAAGGATCCCTCCGATCAAATTATTTTGCAGATAGAAGAAATTCCTCCCTTGGATGTCTTCTATAGCCCGAAACACAAAGCTGTGGTAAAACGACAAAGGAAGAGGAGAAGAACTGATCAACCTTCCCTATTTCCAGAAGAAACAGTGACGGGCAATATAATTTGGAAGGAGGAATTTTACCCCTCTGACGACCTAACAAAACTATCAGAATTTGCTGGAGCCTATTCGGCAGCAACAATAAATAAGGCATCAGAGGTGAGTCTTTTATTAAAAACAAAAGACCAGGAGATTTTCTCATTACAAGCACAACTATCAGAAGCACGGAAGAAGGCAGAGCAGGCAGAACTGCAATTGTTAACACAACAGCAAACCAATAATCAATTAACTCAACAATTGCAGGAAGAAAAGCAGAGGATTGATCAGAGTGCAGTCCAGAAGCAGAAAGAGTTATCAGAGGCATTGGCACAACTCAAGACAGCCAATGAACAAATGCTGAAGATAAAAGATGAGCAGATTGCTCAACTATCAGCCCAGCTTGAGAAAACAAAGAATCTTCCACGGGTAGCTGAATTCAGGGCAGAGGCAGTGCAAATAAACAAAGCATTATTAACACAGATAAAGTTGTTATGTCAACAAATCGCCCAGGCAGAACGTTTATGTGACTCAACAACATCTCTAAGTGATAAATCGGCTGATGCTAGAATAGACTTCGAGTAGGCCGATGAGACATTGACCAATTATCTTGAGTGGAAAGGTACTGAGGAAGGACAGTCAGCTAAATTGCCAAAGATCCTAGAATCGAATAAAGAGATATTATTTATGGAATGGCAATCTCAGTTAATGAAAGCAGAGAGGGCAGTTTCCAGATGCAAATTAACCACAAGTAATTTTGTTGAATTGATTAATGATACTCTCTACTTGTCTAACATGATTTCTCAATGTACCCCAGGTAAATTGACATCAGCTAAAACATTGGAACAGTCATGTTACCCAGAGCTGGAGAAAAATGGCAGATTAATCGCAGGAATTAACAGTTTGACATGGGACACCTATTGGATGTTCTTAGTCAAACCTTACAGCCAGAGAGCTGCCCTCAAATGCCTCTCAGATGCAATCGGATGCATCATTCCCGAAATACAGGATGCCACCTATGATGCCCAACTCAATTCTCGCCTTAACCGACCACCAGAAGTGGAGCCGATGCTTGCAATATGCCAGCTCAGGACTAAAGACGAACATCCTAAGTGATGAATCATGCTGCCGGTTACCAGATTGCCATAGAAGGAGATATTCCAGATCAAGTTATACCAACTTAGTAGCATTTTAATTTTGTAGTTTGTTAGTTTAATTTAGTATTTATAGACCCTTTCATGTATTTAGAAAGGGTCGTAAGTTTTTGTATATGACTAAAACCTGAAGTTGCACTACTGTACTTCAGGCATATTTTTTATGAAAACTGGACCAATTTTTCCAAATTTTGATAACGAAGCTTTTATGTGGATGTGCACTACTGCCTTTATTTAAAAGTATTTCTGAGTTGGAAGAAGGAATTCGAATTGTGATTGACATTGAGAAAGACTTGCAGCTCATATGGTACTACTATCTATGTCTGAATTCATTCTTTTATGAAAATTGTTGTTTGTAAAAGGTGAGGAGATCCCTCCTTTGGATGTATTTTACAGCCCTAAACATAAGGCTGTTGTCAAAAGACAAAGAAAGAAAAGAAAAACAGAAAAGGGTATATTTTCTACTCCATCAGATGAGTTTATGAATATTGTTTATAAGAACAATGAAATGAATCCATTTGAAGACCTTACGAAATTGTCCCAGTATACAGGAGCTTATAGTGCTGCAACAGTGGATAAAGTTGTAGAAGTTTCTCAACTAATAACTCGGAAAGATCTTCACATAGCTTCACTGGAAGAAAAAGCTAAGGAGAATCAGCAACTGATCAGCCAATTGCAACAACAACTACAGGATCAGACATTCAGGTCTAAAGAATTGGAGAAACAGCTTGCTGAAGAAAAGAAGAAGGTTGATGAAAAGCTTTTAGGCAAACAAAAGCAGCTAAATGAAGAAATTTCTAAGTTACAGAGTTTGTTACAAAATGAGGAAAAGGCAAAAATGATTCAAGAAAAGGAATTTCAAGCAACTTTGGATAAGTTTAAAGATTATCCAAAGTTATATGAATTCAAATCGGAAGCCCTTGAGGCTAATAAATTATTGACTCAGCAGTTAATTGAATTTTGCTCAAAACTGTCACAAGCAGAACCTTTTTGTGAGATTACTTCATCTTTGATCCAAACTATCATAACTCTTAGACAAGAAATAGATGATGCCGATGAAAAGATTTATGAGTTTCTCAACTGGCAGGATACAGAAAAGGGAAAAGAAGCAAATCTTCCTAGGATAGAGGAAAAACACAAAGAAATCTTGTTTACAGAATGGGAACATCAATTAATGAAATCTGATAGAGCAATATCAAGGGCCGGAAATATAATGAATAATCTCACGCAATTCATAAATGACAGCTTATATTCAATTAATCTCATTTCAGACTGTGTTCCTGGCAGTTTGCCAAAGATAAAAGAGACTGAAGACAGGTGGAGAGAAGAAATGGAAAGGAAAAGTCAACAAATCGGCAAACTTCAAACTATATC